>JAOPHQ010003466.1:0-97500 GCA_030340625.1 Merluccius polli
TGTTTTGGTTACACCCACACATACATTGCTATGCAAACACAGATGGCAGGCACCCATGCATGCACACACACACACACACACACACACACTCACTCACCGTCCAACCCCCCCCCCCCCCCCCCCCCCCCCCCCTCCTTTTGTGTGCTTCCAGAAGTCCCTGTGCTGAATCTGTCCCTGGAGGGACTGGGGCGCTCCGGCCTCCTGCAGGCGGTGTGCGACTACCAGGCGGTGGGCGTGAACGCCAGCCTCACCTGGGCGCCGCCCGCCGGCTCCCGGGACCGGGTGTCCCTCCGCTCCCGGGACGAAGGGCGCACCGTGAAAACCAAGCTCGCTTATCGGTTTCCGCTGGAGGCCCACGAAGGCCACAACCTGACCTGTTTGGCGGAGTATCCGTGCAGAAGGTCGGAGGCGAGGACGATACGCATCCCAAAATACAGTAAGTGTAAGGGAATATGCGGGAGAATCGATCGATAAGGCCGCTAAAGGAAAGGATGAAGGGATGTTTGGCTCGGGGGGAGAGTCCCCTCGCTCGAGTTTGTGTTCCTGTGTGACATTCGGCCAACTTACCGTAAATCCTCCTGGTTTCGTTCGGGAGCGCTCAGCCAATCAGATTGTCGTTTTTTTTCCCCCCGCTTTTCTCCACTAGATATCTCTTTGAGGGTGTTAAACCGCACCGCCCCCCTGACGAAGCGCTATAGCGGCGCCGGCGACATCCTCAGGTTGTTCCTCCAGGACGATCTGCCCGGCGGACAGAGGATACTGCTGCAGGTTAACGGGAACGTCCCGTCTCACAGCCTCACCTGCCAACGGTGATTGATCTCTACCTCCCTTGAAGAGACGGCATCTGTAGATGATGTCTTAAAGAGTGAACGCTCAAAGAGCGACGCGCTGTCTTTTAAAAAGTGAATACTCACACAGCGGATATTTTTCGTAACTTTTTTGTCCTTTTTTTTTGTCCTCGTGAATATTTAATCAGATAGAAAAAACGGTTCTATGACACTGTATTGATTAGCTATGCAGGAGGGGCTCATGTTAACCCGAAAACAGTCTTCAATTATGTGCGTTAGAAGAAGTGACGCAAATCGAGATCGCGTCTTGCACGATTTGAGGCCGTTGATTGCGTTTACAGCGGCGACGGCTCGTTCGTCCACACGGAAGGCGACGCGCTGGTCTTCCGGTCAGAGGTCAAAGGTGAAGATGAGGGCCTGTACACCTGCCGCGCCTCGTTCTACCACCACCAGGCCGTCGTCCGCTTCCAGGTAGAGGTCCTGCACCCTAATGAACAGTTTGGTGAGTACCGATGCGAACCGATGACCACCACTTTCCGTCTTTTTGGCCGGAGACTAAACCCGAGCAAAACCTCACATTTCTGTTTGTTTCTGTCCAACGCAGTGAAGCTCGTCGCCGTCTGCGCCGCCTGCGCCGCCTCCGTCTTGGCCGTCGCCATAGTGCTCGGCGTGGCTCTGTGGGTGTTCTGGTGAGTTCGGCGCCGGGGTGACGGACTTGGCCGGTGATCCGTCGGCAGGTCGTCGGTGTTGCCGGCGGTGCGTGACGGCAGAGGAAAACAGGATTTGTGTGTGTGCGTGTGTGTGAACCCGTGCCGTCACCCCCTCACTACCGTCCGCAAGTCTCGCCGTAACCAAAAAGGAGGCGGCGTTCGCAAACAGGAAACAGGCAGATGCCTCTCTCACCACAGCTGGGTTCGGATGGCAGGTAGTAACTGCTCCCTTTGTCTCCGTGTGGTGGGAAGCAACTGATTTATTTTTCCACTGTGGCCCTTCCACTACCCCCGCCTGCTGCAGGAGCACAGTTGGTATAGTTTAAACAGCACTTTCGATGAGCGCTACTAATGTTGTTCTCTAATGCTAGATTTATCGGGGGGGGAATAAACGCAGAAATTCCCACATCTGGGAAAGGTTGCATCAATAAACCAAGTCGCGGATAGTCGCGGAGCTGATGAAAATTAGTGTAGCAGACGTGGTGCGCCGCCGTCGCTTCTGGAACGGATTTGAATGTGAATCAAGTCAAACGCCAGATTAGCAAATTCCACCCCGTTGCTTTGTACTCATGCACACACTCACATGTCATGCCGCATATACAGTATAACCTCTATGAGCCCCGGTACGGCCAGGCCATCAGCAGGCTGAATACGGGCCCCGCCGCGCATCACAATGGAGGCGGTTTCAATAGGTCTGCTTCTCCGGTCACAACATTTGGTCAAGGTGCCATTGGCGCCATTGGTGCCGTCGCCGCCGCGGTCCCGTGGGAGGGTGCTGTCCAACTCATTTGGGAAGGTCAGACGGACAGTCGTGCGTGTGTGTGTGTGTGTGTGTGTGAGCCACAAGAGAGAGAAACGCACGGCTCCCCCACCCCCCCCCCCCCATCCCCCAGGAGAAATGCTATTTTGGGGGGTCGCGTCAACCCCGCCATCGCTGTGAGCCGTCGTGTTCATCGGCGTGGCCCCGGTGTCAAACGGGTTCATGATGTACGAGGTAAAGTAGGGGTTTTGACCTCACAGCGATCAATGGCCTATTCTCCATCGACATTCCCATAGCTGAACACATTGGAGTATGCAGGGGAGGCCTGATGATTGAGACGTAGTGCCACCTATCGGCGATGCTTGGCATTACAACAACAACACTGAATATCCATTTTTATTTTTTTTCCCCCAGTAACCGAAGTCGTGAAGATCACAAAGCACAATCTAAGGTAGGGGCCCTTACAAACTCATTTTATTATTTTTTAAAAACATTTTTTAAACGATATAACGATATGAACCAGCACGTTTCCGTGATTTTTTCTCCTTTAGGGCCAGGGGCCCCTCGCAGATCCGACGCAGCATCCCTGCTTCCTTGGTGCCGGAGGAGCATCCCATCGGTTCAGCTACTCCATAGTTACTGACCTCACGTCGCCCGTCTGACCCCCCCCCCCCACACACACACACACACACATACACACACACACACACACCTCATGCAACCCCCCCATGCACAACTTGTCCATTGTGTGGCTGTCAGACTTTCTCTCTCTCTCTCACACACACATGCATACAGACACATGCATGCATACAGACACACACATATGCATAGACACACACATGTATACACACACAGAGACACACAGACACACACACATATGCACAGACACATCCATGCATACAGACACACACACACACATGCACAGACACACACCCATGCATACAGACACACACACACACACACACACATATATGCATAGACAGACACACACACATATGTATACAGACACACACCCATGCATGCATGCACACACACACACACCCATGCATGCATACACATTTTTCTTCATGGGATTGTAAAGAATTACAAGGATTGTAATTCAACTTTTGTGCTGTTCCACTTGACTTGACTGTCTTCGCGTGCAACAATACGCGGTGACGTTTAATAAAGGATCGTGTCCACTGTCCAGGGACAGAAGATGGTCTACATGAAGCCCAAGGAGCAGAGAACAGCATCAGTGGTGTCATCACGCCCCCTAGTGGTGTAGTTAGAGATGTGGCTTGAGCAGCACTGTTAGTGACGCAGAGCATAATAATACTTTACTTACTTTACTGTATATGCATTAACCCCTTTGTATATTTCCAATGGATTCATTCAGAGACAGAAAAGTTGTGGGAATTTCAATTCAAATTGTATTTTAAGAAAACTGTACAAAAAGATATATTTGTCAGACATTGAATGCAAGGTGAGTGCTCCCATTTGGTTTGACCAGTTTGACCAGAAAGCATCGTGAAACCATGTACAGTGAGTGTAAAGAATAGATATTTCGAATATATTCCCTGGTCTATCTCTTCTTGTACACACAGGGCCTCAGCTCGAGTCTCGACGACTTCATATTCTCCGAAACGTCTTTTGTCTTGAGGAAGTCGAAGGAGTAGAAGTGACTGTTCTCTGTATCCTGCAGATAAGACAAAGAGCAAATAGTGCACAATACACATCACACGTTGCCCCAATATAAGCATTTTCAGTTGTTTCTTTTGTCCTTATGATTTCCTATTTTCCTTTACCTTTAACGTCATCTTGAACCCAAGATTTGACAAAGTAGTGAGAAAACCCCGAACGTCTTCAAATCTGCTCGCAACTTCCGCTATTTTGAGCACACCCCTGGAATTAGACAAAAGGCTGAGTGAGCGGCGTGTACCACACAATGAGTGTATTGTATTATTGGATTGGGCATAGGATACTTACCCCATGACCAATACTCGATTCGCTTCCACTAGAAAATCAATCAGGTTGGTTCCCATGAGAGAGAGGCAGAACACTGCTATGTGCACACTGCCATCTTTAAGAGGGACCTGTAGACGGTGGGGGGAAAAGCAAAAGCAGCGTTAAATACATCAGTCCTGGCATCCAGGATCCAACAATCAAACAACAGTGCAGTGGCGGGCAAGCAGAGAATACACACTCACGTTCGCCATGTCGCACACAGTGACCAGTTTGCAGATGGGCGCCAGGTCAAAGCTGTGCACCTTGTTCTTCACACTGAGCGCGATCTTGCAGTCGCCACAGCCGAAATCAGCCACCACATGAGAGGGGGGTCTGAAATTAAACACAAGATGCATTACTACGCTTTGATACATAACATAAAACGACAACAGGTTAATCAACAGACCAACCAATCAAAACCACCACAGGTTCACCAACACAGAGGTTCATGACGCGACCCCCGATTTCTCTGTGTATTGTTCACCAATACAGTATTCCTCCCTTCAGCCTTCAAACATACTAATTATCAAATGAAAGATTTATAAAATGTCTTGTGGCTATCCCACGATCCACTTGAAAACCACGTAACCAACGGATTTAACTTTAAGGTCACCGCATGACATTCCAGCCCCCCCCCCCCCCCCCCCCCCAACTTCATCCATTCAAAATGGCGGCCCGGCTAAACACCACGCCAACGTACTTCTTCCGAATGTAAGCGATGATGGCGTCCACAGGGTTGGAGGGCCAGCGCTGGACCTGCGCGGTGAAGCCCTTGTGGTAGACGCCGAAGGCCTGGGGGTCCTGGGAGAACATGCGCTTGGCCTCGCCGCTCGACGAGGTGTACAGCACCTCGTTGATGTAGCGGAAGCGGGCCGCCTCCAGCCGCTGTTCCATGCGGGACCGGAGGCTGGCGGAGCGGTCCGCCGGCGCCGCCGCCGCCCCCGCCTCGATGCCCTCCTCCTCTTCCTCCTCCTCTTCTGCGCCCTGGTTCTCTGTGGGGGGCTCCGGACCGTCCGGCTGGCTGTGGAGCATCTTCCGCAGCCTCTCTCGTTTGCGACTCTCCTCGTGTTGCTTTTGCATTTTCTGTCTCTTGCTGCTGGGCGTCGCATGCTGCATGTCGTCCTCCTCCTCTTCGTCCTCCTCGACCTCCACAGGGAGCTCATCCGCCTGGTTGGGTTCGAGGCCGGGAGAAGCAGTCGCCTCCGTTTTAACACGGTTTTCTTTCACTTTTGTGTTTTTCACTGGTTTCGTTTTGTTTTGTTTGAGTGTTTGTATGACTGCTGTTGTGTTCGTTTTGCTTTCTGCCGGTTCAGTTAGTTTTCGTTTCTGCGGTTTAGGGTCCTTTTGCTTGGCCTTGTTTTGTGATGCCGTCTTGACCAAAGTTTCTTTACTGTTGTCGCCGCTGTGCGTGTCTTCTTTCTGCTGATCCCCCGCGGTGCTGTCCGTTGCGGTGTCCGCTTTCCGTACTTCCAGCTCCTTCTCGCGGTACTTATTTTTACATTTTCTCCTGTTCTTCATCTTGTTTTTCCACTGCTTTCTGTTCAGTTCATTTTCTTCCTTTTTCTCCGGCGCAACCTTCGACTTTCCATTGGCTGAATCGGTTTTCTTTAGCGACCCTTTAGGACAAAGTAAAATGAATGATTTACTTTTAATTCATCTTTCATTCGGCCTCCTGATAAAAATGTACATTTAAAATGCTATACCAACTATAGCTATAAAAAGTACTCACCCGTTTTGCCTTCTTTCCTTTTCATCTCTTTGGGAACATTGTCAGCCTTCTTATCACCATCACCACCACCATCACCTAAGCCAGCAGCCTCTGTCTCCTCCGCTCCATCAGTTTTCTTCCTCCCTCGGTTTCTCTTCTTCTTCCTCTTCTTCTTGGGATGAGCCGGTGCTGATTCTGGCTCTGGCTCGCTGTCACTGTCGCTGTCCTTCTGCCCACGATGGCCCTGCTGCTCCGGTGCTGCTGGTCCCAGTGTCTGCAGGGTCCTCAGCAGGCTCTTCTTCCCGACCTCTTTAGTCTGTCAGGAACAAAGTTGAACGCACTCACTTCCATCACGTACACGCACAATATGCATAGGTGTTCATAACAGATGAAGACAAGAGGATGATGAATCTACCTTAAACTTAACGCCTCCATTAGACGTGTCCCCGGTCCTGCTGAGGGCAGGTCTGCTCGGGGCTCCGGAAGCGTGGTCGTCATTCCAGTCGTTATCCTCGATAAACATGTTGACATGTGTCGTTTCCTCAAAACTGCTTTGAATGAATGAATGCATGAATGCATGAATGAATGAATGAAGAAAACGTGATTAAACGGTTATTAGACGTGCATCGTTATCGTTGATAGGATCATCGATTCGTTATATATTGCTACCCAGATAAGTCAACTTCGTAGACCTGCTACACTAACGGTAACCACGGCTAGCTTGTGTTTATGCGATTAAATACGTCTTAGGAAAAGACCGCGTCACCTGTCAAACGGCGTCTCTGGGCGGGTGGCTGTCTGTTAATATCCCTCAAAATGTGCGCTCGTTAAATTGTCCTCCACATGACATTTTAGTCTATATTAGTGTGTGTTGTATTAGCCATGCTAACCACGTTGGAGCGCTAGGGCAACACACACACACTCGTGGGAGTGGGCGGGGGAAAGGGGCTCACGTGGATGACGACACGGCGAAAGGCACCATGGGAGATGGAGTTCAACACGGCTCAACGTCGTTACTGAGCAACAACTGCTCAGCGACGGCATCTATCGTTTTACGTTGATTCATTCACCATGATATACGTACGCGCTTTTACAAAACTCCTCCGCCATTATCAAACCCGGTATTATAATGCGACACATCTTTTTAAAAATATTTACAAATTTAAAAAATGTAAAAAAAAAAAAAATGTAAAAAAAATTAAAATTTAAAAAAAGATGTTACTCTGTTATAGCGACTCCTAAACATCCTAAATACGCGTATTTAATCCCGCATGTCATCCTGGGTATAAAGTAAAATAAAAATAAACGTTAAAAAAAAAAATACACGCCTCGGGGCGTGTATTCTATTGTATTGCTGTCATGCCCTGGCTCTCCGATAGGGGTCGCTGTTGCGCAGCGGCGGCGCTGTTTGAGGGTGTGGACGACGTAGCGGTGTAGCGGCGGTTCAACCCCATCCGCAGCGAGCCTACCGCTACTACTACTACTACTTTACCGACCAGGGAAACTTCTCCGTGCGGGGTTAACAACACCACCAAACCCCCAGCACATCCACCACCACCACCACACCTGGTAAGGCATTCACCTGATGGGCGACTCTGTTATCTTCTTCTCCGCCCCCACCACCACCACCACCACCCTTGTGAGTGTATTTAAAGCAGTAAATAACATGGTGGTGATTCGGTGGCCCGATCTCATTAACGGAAAATGATTGAAACGTACTCATGGTTAGCGTTTTTCATTTGTATTTTCTTTTTTGGGCATAGTCTTTTTCTCTTCTTTTGTTTTTGGGTGGTGGTGGTGGTGGTGGGGGGGGGGGGGGGGCATGTATATTGCCCCCCCCCCCTCCCCCCTGGAGGGCTAACCGACACCACCTTATTTCTGGTGTCCCGAGGTGTCATTGTGGTGGCGGTTTGTGTTTGTGTTGACGGTGTAAGCAGCTAGCAGCTAGCTAGCTAGCTAGCTAGTTAGCTAGCAGAGTTAGCATAGTTAGCTATGCCTTCTTTCTGACTGGAGGTGAGACGTGAGGGGGGGGGGTAGCCTGTGTGCTATGGTCGCTAGCAGCAGCCGGTCCTTCACCACATTGTGTGTGTGCGTGTGTGCGTGTGTGTGTGTGTGTGTGGTGAGGGAGGGCGGGGGGGACCTGGTGCTCAAGAGTGTGAGATGATACTGATACCGATGTGGTGTGAGCCACATAGACCCGTGGTTCCTCCTGGAGGGTGTGTGTGTGTGTGTGTGTGTGTGCGTGCGTGCGTGGGAGGGAGGGGGGGTTTACAGGCTACCTGTCATCACAAGTGGACGCGTCCACTTGCAAGTCCTTACAGGACGGTGAGTCACGGTGGACCCGAGTCCAACTTGAGTCATGCCGCAACACATGGCTCAACTCCTCGCACCGCCACTCATGTTTAAGGTGATGGTGTGGCTCACTGGCCTTGGGTCTGTGTCGCCTGCAGCGTTGGTGGGCTGTCGTTGAAAGAGTGTGATCCTGGCAGAGGCTGGTGTTAAATGATCTTTTGTCACACACATGCATACATACATACATACATACATACATACATACATACATGCATACACGCATACACACACACACGCATACACGCATGCATGCATGCAGACATACACACACATGCATACACACACACACACACACACATGCATACACACACGCATGCATACACACACACACGCATACATGCATGCATACACACACACGCATACATGCATGCATACACGCACACGTACATGCATACATACATGCATACATACACACACACACGTTATGAGCTTTTCCAGCCATTTGCACTGAATGTTTTTTTTTGGTTGGTTGTGTTTCAGGGCCCATTGAGCGTCTCCGCAGGGTGTCCAAGGCTGCGCTGGACTCGGGGCGGATGGTCCCCCGATCGTTCTTGAAGTCTTCCAGCTGTCTCTCTTCTTTCGCCCACTTCCTCCAGTCCGACTGCGTATCTTCCCCTCCAAAGTGCCAGTGTAGCAACGATAATGGATGATATCTTTACCCAATGCCGAGAGGGCAATGCAGTGGCGGTTCGTTTGTGGTTGGACAACACAGAGAATGACCTCAACCAAGGGTGAGTTAAGAGTCACTTTTTTACTGTTGTTGTTGGAGAAATGTCTAGAATGCATTATCACCTCACAACACCATTTTACAACACATCTCTCAATAGTGTTTGTCACACTCATTTTTATGATTTCAATTGTCCATGAGAGACCAGTTACTGTTACCGGTACTGTTCCTTCTGTAGGGGCTTTTCCCAGTTCGACGTGGACCGAAAGGACTGATAATATAAATGATGGGAAGGGAATGGGGGAAAGATATGACGTGATCACACAAGTAAGCAAGCTAGAGTATCTCTAGCTATGAATTCAATTGCTAGAACAGGGCCTCAATATCTGTACACTATACTAAACAGCAGCTAACCTGTACAACTACTGGGCCACTGACTTTAGTTAAGTTGCGATTGGTTTCTCCATTGCACAACCAAAGCACAACCTCCCATTCCCAGCAGTAAAATGAAGATAATTTCTCTCCAACCTCAGCTTTGGCTTTTTGCGATGAATTTCACAACAAGGTATCAATGTCACACAAATATGTGATGCTTGTACTGCATACCTTGAAGACGGTCCCAGACTACAGCCACAGCGAACCTCCGCGAACGCTTGGCAGTTAGATCATGTAGTGCACAATATGGAGCCAACAGGTTCAGAGCTGCCCTCAATATCCTTAAGTCACACACTAGTGGAGCAAAAGCTTGTGTTTAGCAAACAAGGGCTGGCTGGTTATGCCAAGCCTTTTGTTTTAATTTTGCCTATTTGTGTCTGAGGTGGAGAGCGAGTACAATAGGCAGGCCGTGTATTGAGTTGTGTTCTGGGTAAGCAAAAAGAGATTGGATAAATCCATTATCTCTCCTGTGATGGATTCCACGTGCACCCGGCTCTAGTTTCAGTTGGCTGTACACACCGAGTACATCTGTGATTTAAAATACCACATGAACGGCAACAAAGTGCTTTTCTGTTGCTGGTTGTTTGCTCTGATGTTTCAAAGCAAACTTTTAATGTGATTTTATTAGATGATATATCATGAAACCTGAAACTGAACCAGAGGACCTTGAGCAGCGCAGCATTTATAAGGGAGTTATCTCCAGGCCTTCCTTCCTAGCTACGTCGTCCAGTTTTGTAGAGGAACCTAACGCTATTATTGTAAACAGGAAATGCTTACTGGGGGGGACTAGTTTGAATAGAAAAAGATTCCCATCTAATTTGTGTGACCTGTACATGCCCTCATGTCACTCATTTAAGTTAATGCAACTTACTTCCTAATGTTTCCTAATAATCACATATTTACCTAATCTCTGTCATTCAGAAGGGGTTAATACGTTTGTAATTAACAATGCAATTTTAAAAGCGGAGGAGTACACACATTTTCTTTGCACTTGTTACGCAACGTTAATTAAAATGTAAAAATGCTTCATTGCTATTTGTTCTTGTTGTAAGACGGCATTGATGTGAGGATGCACACACACACACGCGCTCACACGCTCACACTATAACTCTGGATACTTCTCCATTAGCTGATTGCACGTCAAGTTCCCTTTTCTCGTCGGTCTATCATTCCCTCTGGGCGAGGGGGGAGAGGAACTCCTCCACAGCAGCATTTCAATTTGCCTGCAGCAACACACACCAACATTTCATTCCTGGCCTGCACAAATAATGAATAATCACCTATCCCACCACTATGCTAGCTTATTTACATGAGTGTGGTTACACATGAGTTTGATCCATGACAGAGAGAGTAGCAAAGGAATGCGCAATCTCCTTAGAAGGACCAGTGCACACTTCTCAAGGAAACATTCCTACCACCTCGCTCCAAAACGAGTGAGAGAGGAAGAGACTGTGTGTTAGAGAGAGAGCGTGTGTGCGTGTGCGTGTGCGTGTGTGTGTGTGTGTGTCCAAAAGTTGACGACGGCAGGAATGCACAAGATCATGCATCAGGGCAGATCTGCCCCCTCCCCCTGCTGCAGCTTCCGGTATCCCTCTCCCAGCGGCCCCAGATAGTGGCCCTAATGCCCCCTACACAGCTTCCTATCACCCACCCGCAATGCAATGGGAAGTTTGGAGGACGTTGCTCCAAGCCTTAGTATGCAACAGTCATGTTTTTTTTTTCTTTCTGTTTTTGATTAACTAAGTCTTTTTATACTGTGGCTTTTTTTTCCTTTTTCTTTTTTCTTTTCATACGTTTGAGATGGATGACATCATTGTGCCTTCGTTTCTACAAAGGCCATTACATCATCATGAACTAGGTTGAGTTTTTGATTGGGTAATTGGTCAAGACATAAAGGGGTCCAGAAGGGGGTTTGTGCATTGGTAGTCAATCAAAATGATTGCAAGGGACAATTCTGCCATCCCTTGATATCGCCAAGGACATGTCAATAAAATATTCCCATAGGAAAGATTACGCTGATCTTGAAAGCTACTTCATAGAAACGGGACTTGCCATATATATATATATATATATATATATATATATATATATATATAGTATATGTATGTGTGTGTGTGTATGCGCTCCGTTTCTGTATTTTTAATCAGCCTGATTATGTATTTATTTCTGCCACCTTAGTAGAAAACCACATTTACATAAACACAACTATAGGCTTACTTTTGGCTCATGAAAACTTATGGTTATGGTTGAGCTTTTTTTTAAATACTCTTTTTTAAATACTTGTCAGTCTGACAGCGTGTTATTTTTTCTACACTGGGGTATTTTTAGTTTTTGAGTTCCATAGCATTTCAGTTGTTGCGTTGAACCTATTTGAACGGGGCTGGCGTGGTTCATAGGGTTTGCCTGCATCCTGAAGCTATGTGAGGGGCTGGGGTAGGGCTGGAGCAGATGGTATGGAAACGTAGATGAAAGGGTTCGACTGCCCCCGTCAACAAAATAACTGGAGGCAACCGAACTTAACTTAAAACTGCATTCAGCTGTATTAATTAACTTCATTTTAGCTTCTTGTGTATAGCTTTACCTCCATTTTGTGTGCTTGTCCATTTTGTTAACTTTGGCTGTGAGTACCACAGGCTTGTGTTTTCAACATCATCTGCTCGCAAGTTATTTATGTCGCCGAGAAGATCTGTTCCCTTTCTGGCTGGTCACTCCAGAAAGTGACCCTGCTTACTTTCCCTCCATTGTGTCATGTTATACAAGGCAGCAGTGATGGAGGGAGGGGGAGAGAGAGAGAGGGAGGGAGAGAGAGGGAGAGAGACGAGAGAGAGAGAGATCCCCCGTCTTGCTAAAACTGAGCCCTGATGGCAGGTGGATGAGCCTGAAATAAATTACCACACAGCCAGGGTGAGCGTCCAGGGCCGTCTGAGAGGATCCACTGGTGTTTTAAGAGCCTTGTGTGGATGAACTGTGCTCCATGTGCTGTGTAAGTTAAACACATGGTCTAGATACGGTAAGACCGCCCCAGCACGTTTCTACTCTATAGTTTGAAAGGAATTGGGTCATGACTCATCCGATGATATCATGATGCTTTTAGCCCTACCTTATTTAGTTTTGCAATGCCTTCAGACACGTATACCAATGGCGAAAGAATTGAACAAATAAATCAAATCTCAAATCGGGTTCCACACATATTTTCTCAATGTTTGCAGAAGATGATTGCCAGAAATCGTAGACATCAATCTGCTTATAGCCTCCATCAACTCGATTGTTTTAGAAACTATAATCAATCCTCGCTGTGAATCCTGGGCGTCCAATAAGGAGCATTATTAGCTCCACGTGCAAGGACATGGATTCCCATACTCACAGACAGACGTCTGTTTTCTCACTCTAGTAGTTGGCGTTCATTTCTCTGCAGACTTGTAGTGTACTGCAGCCAGAGGAAATAGCACCTAGCAGCAAGCCAGGTGTAAATGTAACGGGTCGCCCAGACTCACAGTTGGACGTCTGTCTCCTTGGGCGCCTTTTCATTGGCTCACTGCCATGTGCGCGTGCGCGCGTGTGCGTTTGTGCACGTGTCTTGAGACATGCGGCCAGTGAATCCGGTGCGAAAGGGCGGTGGGTTTGGATTCTTTCACGTACGCCACAATACTCCCTCAGTGCTCCCGTTACGCAGATGAAATTAGCATCTCGCTCTACTCTGCTCGTAACTTCACAGCCGGCGTATGTGATTTGGTTAGCAGACCGAGGACCGGGCAGACCGCACCGCCGCTGCTGCTGCTGCTGCTGCTGCTGCACCAACAGAAGGTCTTTTGTGATGGCCCTTCGTGACAGTTACAGACGCCCTGGAAAGTATAGTGGGAAAACCTTGAAGCTCTGGGATAGTAAGGGAAATAAACGTGCTGGAATTCCAGCTGTTTCTTGTGGAACAGAGGGAGGGAGAGAGAGAGAGTGATTTAAGGAGAGGGAGAGTTAGGGAGAGAGGGAGAGGGAGGGAGACAGAGACAGAGAGAGAGGGAGAGAGGGAGACGGAGACGGAGGGAGAGAGAGTGGGAGAGTGCATGTGGGAGGAGGTTAAGGCAAACAGTAGGCGAAAGGGCTTAAAACAATGACATAATACATAGTGGCCAGAAAGTGTGTGTGCGTGCGAGAGTATCCTACGGCTGTGTTTGTAAGGAAGTCTCCCTTGTCCTTAAAAGGACCGAACACGACGCGCTTGGACCCACTGTTTTCCTTTTTTCACTCCTGCTTCCTAATTGCTTCACTTTGCTGTCAATCCTGTCGGCCCTTGCACTTTCCCTCTCTCTCTCCCACTCACTCACTCACTCACCAACTCTCTCCCTCTCTCCTGGCTCCTGTCTGGTAGTTTTATAAGGATGCATTCAGTCAGAGTAGGGGTAGAGGCTGTCCTCGGTGTCACTCCTATAGCTGCTGAAACCAACACAGTGACCTGTGTCAGGAACACATTCTCTCTACTCTCCTCTATATATTATTCTCCTCTAGATACTCTGGGACCTCTTCTTTGACAGAGGTTCTGCTCCCCCCCCACGTGTGTGACATACCGGATGATGCCGGCTAGGCGTAGCAGAGCCCCACTGCATTAAATTGGCCAAACCCTGCATACCGCTGTGATTTCTCTTGCTTCATAAAGATCTGTGGATATATATCTTTTTTTGCGGATATAGTCGATGTGTAGTTACTAGTGCACTGAACTGTTTGCTTGAATGCTTTCATTTTAAATGTAGGATGTTGTTCTCGTGTTTTGTAACCTGCGATTAAGACATCTGTTCAGTCATGGTTTGATCACACACAACTTCCTCAGTCTAATCCTGTTTAAATCTGTCAGCCTGTCTCTATGGCAACAATTGTGAGGGGGAGTCATGCCTTCCCGTTCTGAAACAATTACTTTAATGCACTAATTTAAGCTATGTAATTAATGCTACACCCGTGCAATCATAATTACTAACAAGTGCCGTTCAGGTGCAATTTAAAGCAGGATGTTTACATTATATCGTTCCATGTTTTCCCTCCCAGCTGCCATATTGGATCACTACTTCCCCAGTGCACTCATGCAGCGTAATCAGAGATTAGATCATTTGACTAGGGTGTATACATGCTCTGACTGGTCTCTAATATTAACAGCAGACTGCTAGACATATCCTATGGCAGGATGTCAAGCGAACAGCTTCAGTACAAGGCAAAGTTACAGCACTAATTACATTTTTGTAGACCTACGTTAGCCTTGCATCGTTGTTGGCATACGAGTGGGTTATTAATAGTTTGATTGCATTGAGCACTTAAAGTTCCTAAATTCAATCACTACTTCATGTCTTAATATTATTTAGTCATTTTAATCAATGCTTTTATCCAAAGTGACTTCAGGTCATTCAAAAGCAGGTTGGGGTTAGGTGTCTTGCTCATGGACGTGTACAGCAGGTCCACAAGCTATGGTACTGGTAGAAGTTGGGTTCTAATCCAGAATCGTTAAGAGTCAACAAACAGCCTAACCGCTTATTATCCTGCTCCAGTCTTGCTATGTTGTGCTAAAGGTGTGTGTGTGTGTGTGTGTGTGTGTGTGTGTGTGTGTGTGTGTGTGTGTGTGTGTGTGTGTGTGTGTGTGTGTGTGTGTGTGTGTGTGTGTGTGTGTGTGTGTGTGTGTGTGTGTGTGTGTGTGTGTGTGCGTGTATCCTCCCCCTCAGGGATGACCATGGCTTCAGCCCGCTACACTGGGCGTGTCGGGAGGGCCGCTCCAGCGTGGTGGACATGCTCATCATGCGCGGCGCTCGCATCAACGTCATGAACCGCGGCGATGACACACCCCTGCACCTGGCCTCCAGCCACGGACACCGCGACATCGTGGGCAAGGTGGGCCTCGTGGCGCGCAGCACGTGACTTATATCTGAATGTGGTGCCGGTCTAACATCTGATATTCAGACCGAGTGGTTGGTGGCACTATGGCATTGGAGCCATTTTAAATATCATATATTCACATTTTACGTGAATATCGGGATTCTTTGCTTCCGCATTACTTTGATGGATTAAAAAAAGAAATAAAAAATGTAAGCCAGAAAATTGTAATATCGTATTTTGTGAGGTCACTGCAGGATCCTGTCCCTATTGATTATGAATGTGGGGCATCTGGGTGTTGCTTAACCCCAAGCATCTTGCAGTACAGTGAGTGGATATGTTCTTGGCATTAGTGGTCCTGGTGTGAATCAAACCCCTAACCCTGGCAGTGTTCATGCCTTACCCTACCAGATGAGCAAGACCGTTCCACAGCATCTTGTGTGTTTTATTAGCACCATCCAATATGTCCAAATTATAACAAAACTAAACTGGTGTGTTTGTTCACAGCAATAGAAACGTTCCTTCTGAACATTTCATATTTCAATGGGTTTAGAACAGATCCATTGACTTGTCTTCCCTGTGTACATTTTGGTTACAAACAGTTGCAATTTGGTAGTAGACGGGGCATGCTGAAAGCCTGGTGTCATGTAATTGGTGGAACGTGTGCTTTTGTTTCTGACTTCTTGTGTAAATGTGTAAACAGGCCATAGGCAATGCTGTAGGACGACGCTCTTTAATTGAGCAAGGAAAATGGCCTCTAGACACAAAAAAGCAGCGAGCGACTCGCAGCACTCTCGCTCATCAAATCTTGACTTTCCAAAAAGTAGATTTATGTGTTGCTGCAAGGGTTTTCTTTTGCAAGCGAGGCTTACAAAACCTGTGGGTGTGTCATTTGAACAACCAATGCAATTAGAAGGGACTTGTCTGTTCTTGGAGCACTTTTGTTTAACAGGGAAATACGTATTGACAAACTGTTTCATTTGTTACTGTTACAACGGTAACTCTATACAATGCAGATCACATTTTTGTATGGATTATAGATGAAGTACAGCTAATATAAACTACTAACTAACAACAATTAAGATCAATACATGTCGTTTAACAAAAGAGCATGCTTTTAAATTAACAATAATGATCTTAGACCTAATGAGTAATTTGATGGTCATGGTCATATTTGTCTAGAAAATGACCTGGCATTTATTTATTTTTTGTCACGGTTGCTCTCGATGCCTACGATTAGTTCTGGTGTTTGTTGTTGGACCTCTGCAGGCCATGACTGATATAGTCATAATGTTATGACATAATATGATATTACCTCTGGAATGTCACTGAAGCCGGGACGGATCGGATGGATTAGGGAGCACTAACTCCCATCTCTGTGTCTAGCCCTAACAGGATTGGGATAGCCTGGTTGAGTGTATATTAATCATTAAAAAAAAAATAATCTTCCACTTTTTCTTCCTTTTTTTTGTCTCCCTTTTTTTTTTAAAGCTAATACAGTGCAAAGCAGACACCAACACTGTAAACGAACACGGCAACACACCGCTGCATTACGCCTGCTTCTGGGGTCAGGACCTGGTGGCTGAGGTTAGTGCCCCCCCTGGTGGACAATTATTACAAAATTCGTTTTTTTTCCTGCTGTTTCGCTTACATTGTTCTCCCCACCCACCCCCAAACTGTCCTTCAGGACCTGATAACTAACGGGGCACAGGTGAGCATCTGTAATAAATACGGAGAAACCCCATTGGACAAGGCTAAACCTCACCTGCGCGATCTCCTTAAAGGTATATGCCCGCCGAAAAAATTGAATCACACAGGTTTTTCTTTTGACGGCTCGACGTTTAGTCACTGTCTTTGGTTCTGTGTGTTTCATTTATCTTCTCCTGAATCTACTCAGAGAAAGCAGAGAAATTGGGGCAGAGCTTGACCAAAGTTCCCTTCAAGGATAGCTTCTGGAAAGGCACCACCAGAACCCGACCAAGTGAGTACCACCCATTAATTAGCGTCACTGTTTCCATCACTTGTTTTCCTTAAATGTCCTGCTGGGGTTCACTGTGTTGATTCTGGCCGATGACTCAGCTTGACATCTGGATTTCATAATAGTATATGGTATAAAAATAATAGTATTCATGCTAAAATGGATATCACAAATCAAGATATAAATATTTTACCACCATGAAAATCATATATATTTTCATGATAATATATATATTTTCATGTCTAGTAGGGCTTTTGGGAGTTTATCTTGTATTATAACACAGTTGTGCTCTGTGTTTGCAGGGAACGGCACTTTAAACAAGCATGCTGGTGTAGACTACAAGCAACTGTCCCTCTTGGCCAAAATTAACGAGAACCAGTCTGGAGAGGTACTAGCCTTTTTCCTCATATCTTCCTCCACCATTGCTGTAGAGTCATTGTTGATCAACATTAATGTTTTATTGCATGGTTTGGTTGAATAATTTTGATTGGTCAATTACGGCATTCTACGGCCTGTTAGTTATGAATAACAAGCCGTTGCTATGGAGGCTATTTCCAACCGTAGAATCTAATGGACCTTTTTTTAGCAGAAGCAATAAAATAATTTGTTTTTATATTTTGTCAAATTATTGATTTTTTTAGTAATTAGCCGTGTAATAAGCGGGATAATGTACAGCGAGCCGGTCATTATTGCAGAATAAACCCCTTCGGGGTGATTGACCCTGCATCACCCAGTCGTGGTTTATTTCCCAATAATGGCCGGCTGGCTGTACAATATCCATTACCTGTTGCCGGTGAGGTGACTAGTGTGACATTGTTTTTTATTCCCCCTCAAAGCTGTGGCAGGGGCGTTGGCAAGGAAACGAAATAGTCGTCAAAGTGCTGAAAGTTCGAGATTGGACCACGAGGAAGAGTAGGGACTTCAACGAGGAGTACCCAAAACTTAGGTTGGTGTGCAAAGTATATATTACTGTAGCACTGCTGTAATAAGTCTCTTTGTTATGTGTGTTTGTCTTTCATTCTGTTGTTTTTTTATTTCATTGTGTCCTGTTGATTTCATTGTGTCCTGTTGATGCCAAACACTGTTGGGTTTGTCTCTTGTTTTTTTTTCTGTCCGTCTTCCTTTCCTCCCCCCATCCCCACACCCCCATCTCAGGATCTTCTCTCACCCAAATGTCCTTCCCATGTTGGGAGCATGTCAGTCTCCTCCTGCCCCACACCCCATCGTCATCACCCACTGGATGCCTTATGGCTCCCTGTACAACGTTCTGCATGAGGGCACGAGTGAGTACTCCTCCTCCTCCTCCTCCCCTGGATCGTGGGGGGAGGACCAGTCACCTCCCGAGCGCTGCATTTTGACATGACCACCAATGTTTAGCACTATGTCGTCTGTTTTACTTTGTCTAAACGGCATTCTGTTGTCTGTTTTGGTTTGCTCTTGTTGTCCTTCGAGACTGGGAATCCACCCTTTTTAAATGTTTCATTTTCTGTGTCCAACCAAAGAATATCAGAATCCAGACGTGGGTAGCATTACCACCCTAGTAACGTGTTTAGCCTTGATGTAGTTCTTGTTGTTGTCTTTTGTTGTCGTCCGTCCAGTCTGAGAATATCAAGAAATGTGTGTTTGTTTATTCTTCGCTGTGGCCTTTTTGTTCAGACTTTGTGGTTGACCAGACGCAAGCGGTGAAGTTTGCCCTGGACATTGCCTGTGGAATGGCCTTCTTACACACCCTGGAGCCCATGATCCCACGCCACTATCTCAACAGCAAGAGTGTCATGGTGAGACACAACTAGGGGTTCATCCTTGATTGAGTATTGGAGTCATGGCCATTGAATGTATTCAAAATATTGAAATATAATCCTGGATTACATTTCCATATTTTGAGTATTTCTTGTGGATGCACAAGTGGAAAAAAGTAAATGTATAAGAACATTATCTTCTTTACGACAGGAAGTACATTTCTTTGTATATTGGTTATCACAGACAAAAGTCACAAAGTGCTTTACGAGGGCAAATTGTAATCATAATAACAATAATAAAATGATACACAAGAAATAAATAAAATGTGGACCCGGTGCATACCGGTTACCCTTAAACGCCTGTCTAAACAGGTATGTCTTGCGTTGCCTTTTAAAAGAATCCACAGAGTCAGCAGACCGTACGGCTGCGGGCAGAGCATTCCATCATTTAGACGCTACAGCTTTAAAAGCTCGATGGATTGACATGGATGGATATAACTCACAAGCTTACGTTGTTGAAAATAAAGCATTCAGACATTTTGAAATGTAGAACTAGATTGAGAAACAGACAAATGTTAAAAAACAATGTCCTATTTACTTTACGTTACTCGCGGTTAATACTATGTGTTGCCTTCCAAAGGGTTTTAGCACGATGAAAAAGCAAAGATGTCTCCAAACTGACCCTCTGTAATCCCTGTCGCGTAGTATTTAATGCATTAAAACCTTATTCTTATTTCCCCTCTCCAGATCGATGAGGACATGACGGCCAGGATCAGCATGTCAGACGTCAAGTTCTCCTTCCAGTGTCCCGGCAGGATGTACTCCCCCGCGTGGGTCGCCCCTGAAGGTAGCTCCTCCCCGCCTCTCACCCCCATGTTGTTCCTCATACCTGTTAAACACCAGTCTCGCATAGTCAGACCTATCTAGCAATGTTGAACTGGTGGTGTACACGCTGTGTGTTCCCCAGCCCTGCAGAAGAAGCCTGAGGAGATCAACCGCCGCTCAGCAGACATGTGGAGCTTCGCCGTGCTGCTGTGGGAGCTGGTGACCAGGGAGGTGCCCTTCGCTGACCTCTCCAACATGGAAATAGGCATGAAGGTAAATATGGACTGAGACCTGCTCAGACCTGGCGTCTTGTATCCAGATATATCCACGTCCACCACACAGTGGATATGGCCAGACATGCGCTCACACCCGGCATTGAAGCTGCGTCTCTGGTGACCCCTTCTGATTGGATTTCACTGTCCCACTCAACATGCCAAGAACAGAATACCGTTGTCCTGAACTGTAGCCTATAGTCCTAATCACAGTCATAAATAAGACTTGAGTGGCCATTTTGGCTTCTATTCAAGCTGGCTTGTTGGCTGGAAATATTAGGCAACATTTTGTTGTTTTGTTATTAGACCATGATAATTTGACCTAAATATAGGCTCATATATTAGACTATGGCATTATGAACATTTGTCTCGTTGAGCTAATTTGTGTGTGTGTGTGTGTGTGTGTGTGTGTGTGTGTGTGTGTGTGTGTGTGTGTGTGTGTGTGTGTGTGTGTGTGTGTGTGTGTGTGCGTGTGCCTGTGCCTGTCCAGGTTGCCCTGGAGGGTCTGCGGCCCACCATCCCCCCGGGTATTTCCCCACACATCTGCAAGCTGATGAAGATCTGCATGAACGAAGACCCGGCCAAGAGACCCAAGTTCGACATGATCGTGCCCATCTTGGAAAAGATGCAAGACAAGTGAAAAGCCTCAACCACCTCAGGCCCCGCTGTTCGTGAATGAGCCCCTGGGGGAAACCCCGTTTGTCTTGCCTGTCATGGTGCCGTGGTGCTTGACCAGTATTGCCTTAAACCCTGTTACTCTGCCACTACGCCGCTGCTCTCCGTGCCACTGTACCTTCTGCTGCCCTGAACCCGGCAGCAGTCACTCGTTTTAACTCGTTTTTATGATTTTTATATTTTCTTTTTTTCTCTCTCGTTTTTAATCGGTGTGTTCATCTTGACGAGCTTAGTGTGGACGCTTCATGGAGCTCTGTGGTTTGTGGTCGTGTTGTAGTGAGTTGGATGGCGACGCCGTCTCTATTTGTGGCTTACCGATCGCCGCTGTCGGGAGTAAGACCCTGTTGTCACACTGCATCCATTGATTTTTTTTTGATTTTTTTGATTTTTTTTTAGCCTCATTTCTTTTTCTTCCTCGGAAGTGGATCCCTATCGGTCACCATTTAAACCACCAGCTCCATAGGATAGAATGGGTGCTCTCTGTAAAAAAGAAGAGACTATATTAAGCTTATCCAAAGCCTGTCTTGTGATAACATGTTTGATGTCTCTTTGTTGTATTAATAACAAATTGTGTACAATCTGGGGGGGGGGGGGAGTCTACTGTGTGAGACCAAGTGTTTAGTAATCTAACTTTATTTAGGAAATGGATATGAACGAGTAGATCCCAGGGGGATACTTCTACTGGACGCTGCCTTGTAGCTTGGCCTATCGTCCTCCTCTATTTGTCTCCACCGTCAGGTTTGGATACGTCGCCATCAACATCTATTCCTTCCTTTATCAAGTAATGTTGTCCACTGGGGTACATTTATTAATAATTGTATTCATGTAATCCAGATTGATTCATTGCTTTCGTTTCGTAATTTCAGGATTTTTTTTTACAAATCCCTAATGGATACATTGCCATCGTGCACCATTGTGCTATGGTTAAACAAGTATTGCTAAAGTTTATTTTCAATTTGTCTTCTGAATGAGCTTGGGGAAATCCAGCAATTAACACCTTTTTTAAATGTATTACGTTGCACTGATCATTATTTGCAGATACAACGATGGCTTACTGCTACGTCAAGAACGTCACAATCACAATTATTGTATTTGCTTTGTTCTTATATATATGGGGAACATCTTTCCTCCAAATCAAAACGTATTTTTGTCAAAAGGTTATTGGCAAAACTCAGTGACATCTTGCCAATATGAGTTTGACCACACATCCGTCTGTCTATACTGTCACCTCCTTTCCTGCCTTAACTTTGTTGCTTTGTTTCGAGATATTTTTTACCTGTATTGTTTTGTGTATTCACCAGTTCGCTTGTTTGTGCTGAATCACAGGGGTAAAGCCAAAATCAAGCATGTCTTAAACAAATATGTATTTATAAATAAGTATATTAAAAAGAAACCGATGGTTACTGTATGTTCGAATGTTTGATTTTCTTTTCTTTTACTCAAACTCATGGCGGTGGCAGGTACTCCTTTATGATTTCATACTTGAGCTTTTCCAGTTATATACCTCTTAAATACCATAAATAAATAACACCATAAATAACATGTGGAGATCAACCGCATGGATGCTTCATAGCAATCCATATACAGCCCTATTTTTAGACAGTTTTACACAATTATTGGACCATTTGATTTGTCTCTGCAACTGAATAGCAACTGTCACACAGTTGTATATGGGGGAACCGTGCAAGTCATTATATGCAGCAAACAAACTTTAGATATGGTAATAAGTTAATTAAATTAAGTTATAGTCAAAAAATACAGTGTTTCCTATAACAGTGACATAAGACATACTAAACATATCAAAGCATTGTAAAAAGCACAGACAGATCTCATATAGGCCTATATATATATTCTCATTGTGAATTCAAAGTGTGCATAAACACGTGTCCTATCTAGTGTCACACACACACACACACACCCTACCCGTCTCCATCCAGAGACGTGCACGCGCGGGTACGCCTCTCCTCCCGCGCCGTCCCGCCGCGGCACCACAGCAGGGTGTGATGATGACGCGCCTCTGACGCAGGTTCACGCGCACGTCGTCCATCCTCCTCCTCCTCCGTCGCCACCAACGGACGAGACAGCTGACAAAAACACCGCCTCGGAAAACACGCACGGCAGGGCCCACCTCGACGCGTGGAAATATGTAGTTTATAGCCACACAGGGGGGCTTTAAAACGAGGGGGGATTGACGGTGAGTACGCGCACATTTAAACCGCAATTCGCAAATTCGTGTGCTAGCTTAGCTTAGCTTAGCGTTAGCGCTAGCGCGAGCGGTGATGGCGGATGCTGGCCGTTATTCGCTATAAGGCCGAGCTACATAACCCTGGTTTTGTGCGACGCGGTGTGTATCGTTTCGTTTGTCGTGTGTGTGTGTCGTTTCTTCTTCCTCTGGTTCTGGTGCTGGCTGGGCTGGGTTGGGTTGGTTGGTGCTGAAACAGCGGGACAGTGGAGTTGGGGTTCAAGCCCAATTGCAAGGTGTCGTGTTGGCAACAACTAATGTAATTGGGTCTGTGGAAGTCGGTCTGACGATGGGGAAGCTAAAGACTGTGTGTGTGTGTGTGTGTGTGTGTGTGTCTCACACCACACACACACACACACACACACACACACACACACACACACACCACACACACTCTCCCCCCCAATGTGAAACCGACGTCTTCAACACTACAATGAACGGTGCGCTTCGGTCGGTGCGCAGTTACTGAACTACCGTTATAAAGGCCGCTTAAAAAGTGAAGACACCCACTGGGTGTCATCGTCCATCTAATCCCTTAGTCTTATTTGCCCTCATCCCGCTTATCTCCGCATCTTATCTCCACATCTTATCTCCCCATCTTTCCTCCAGCAGAGCTGTTGAATGGTGACGCTGCCATGGGTGGCCATGACGATGACATGTCCTATGTAATCAACAAACAAAAGCAGGACGAGGAGCTGAAGAACAACCTGAATGACAGCGGCCACTGGGTGGACCAGGAGTCCACCGGCGGCAACAACGCCAAATGGGTCAAAGAGGGACGGAACCAGCTGCGCAAGGTAGCTGAGAACCACCAGGACCAGGACCACAACTGCAACATCAATCAGAATGGCAACGAGGAGGACTTCCTGCTCCACAAGCTCTCCACTCAGGAAGAGCAACAGGGCAACATGGAGGAGGGCAAGTCTCCCAAGACGGCCACCGTAACTTCCGACCCGAACGCCGAGGAGTCCTCCAAGGTCCTCTTCGACCAGCCTCTCCTCATCGACACCCTGGAGTCCACCGAGGAGGAAGAGGAGGAGGAGGAAGAGGAGGAGAAGGAGCGGAAGGAGGACGACGACAAAGAGAAGGAGGAGGAGGAGAAGTCCGAGGAGGAGGATGAATCCAGCGTAGCGGAAGGGGAGAGGGCAGAGGAGGAGCAACGGAGCGACACAGAGTCCCAGAGCGAGGGGGCGGCGGTGGGGAGGAACACCTGCCTGCTGTTCTCCAACGTCAGCGAGACGCCCAGCGACGAGGAGGCCAGCTGGCCTGCGCTGTCCCAGGAGGCCACCGACCAGGCCCCCGACAGCACCCCGAATGGGAACAGAGGTACGCTGCAGCGGCAGCACCCATGCATGTTGGGTCTCAGCACAGTGTTGGAGTATCTCTGTATAGTCCTCCTACTAGGGGGGTGGGGTATACTATCTCTGTTTCCTAACCTTGGAGTCGGCATCCCACTGGGTCGCCTGATATGCATATAAATATATATGCTTATAGATTATTTGCGGGTGATACTTTTTTCCACTAATTTTTGATTTCAAAAGTATAATTGAAAAGGTTTATATAAAGATCATCAGACTGCCTATTAATGATTTGCCTAATTACATTGATATTACAGGCAGATGTTGATTAGGCTAGGTAAATATGATGTGTGGAAGCAGATGCATAAAGTGTAAGGTGTTGGGGTTTCAGACCTAAAAATTTGCTTTGGATAAAAGCATCTGCGAAATGACTAAGGAATAATGCTTCCTATTTTTTTCTCTATTCAAATCAGGTTGGTTAATTTGTTGGCTATGTAGCAAGGTACAAAACAATGTGTTGAATCATTATGCACATTTTGCTGTCTAAATTAAATGCTATTTTCCACTAAGTTCTCACTATTTATGGGCAGAAATGGGCATGTTTTTTTATTAACAGGCTGGAGTTTTGTCTAGCCCTACCTTTACTAACCATCTATTGGCATATTATTATACATTACAATGTGCCAAACATCGAGATTGATTCATTCACATGCAAGGTCAAATCAAATTCGTAAGAAGATATTGAGATGTTTACTATAGATGATGTGTAAATATGTGGCAGACATTGTAGTGGTACATTCCATTCACCCAGTCCTCCACTCAAGTTGCTTTGTAATTGTATGATTTTTACAGTACATCCTCACCCTCTGTCCCCACAGATTCCTTCTGGGAGTCCAATGCCTTTGAGACGGACACGGACCTGCCCTCCGGCTGGATGAGGGTGCGGGACACCTCAGGCACCTACTACTGGCACATCCCCACCGGCACCACCCAGTGGGAGCCCCCATCAGCCCAGGACAAGCTGGGGGACTGCATCATGTCCTCCAGCATGTCCCTGGAGACCACGCCCTGCGAGGAGCCAGAGGTACACACACATACGCACACGCACACACATACACACACACACACACACACACACACACACACACACACACACACACACACACACACACACACACACACACACACACACACACACACACACACACGCACACACATACACACACACTTTAATCTATTATGAGGTATTTCTTGATGTAGCCTAATTGAGTTTACCCTGTTTCATGTGTCTTAACTTCTGGTATGTATTTCAGGAGCCATGGGTTCATCTTTCTCACCCTGATGAAGGAGCCTCTGATGCAGAGCTGTGGAAGGTTAGTTTATTATACAAATCATATATTTATAATAACACAGGGTCAATCACTCTTTCTCAAATCCTTTCATTTCCAGTGATGTATTCTGGCTTGTATGCAGGTTTTGAACATAGCATTCAGAGAGCTGGATATCAAATCAATCTGGATTGGTTGTATTGTATTTTTCTCTGATGCAACCAAGCAGCTAGCTAGCTAGCCTGAGTCCTCGAGTCCTTAATAGAGAAAGATAAAAGTCACTGGTCACTTAAGGCGGTAAATAAGATTGACATTTAACATGCGTCTCAGTGTGAACTGCCCAGTTTCTTGTAACCAAGGAGTTTATTAGAAGCGACGCAGACGGCGGCCCCAGGCTACTGATGTTCTCTGTTCTGTTGTATTGTTTGTTTGTCAGTTTCAATCAATCCCAATGCAAGCTGTGTGTGTGTGTGTGTGTGTGTGTGTGTGTGTGTGTGTGTGTGTGTGTGTGTGTGTGTGTGTGTGTGTGTGTGTGTGTGTGTGTGTGTGTGTGTGTGTGTGTGTGTGTGTGTGAGAGTGTGAGAGAGTTAGTGATTTGGGCCTATTAAACAAATTCTGCTGTTCCGTCCGTCCAACAGGGATTTAAACCAACATAGTTTGGCCCCAAGTTAGAGCTAAAGCATCTCATCCTCCCTGTTCTTCTACAGGAGGCCGAGGTGACATCTGACCAGAGCTTAAAGGAGTTTGAAGGGGCAACACTGCGCTACGCATCCATCAACCTAAAGTAGGTCACCGGCGTGAAGCCAATTAATTGCCTGTGACTCGTACAGAAGGAACAGTGTTCCTAACCCCTCTGTGTGTCTCTGCAGCTACAACTGTTCACAGTCTGAGGAGGAACAAAAGCTCAGGCCTCTCTGCACAGATCTGGAATCCAAGGTACACAGACCACTGCCACACATACTCCCTGAAACATCACTATATATACTATATAGCCGCATCCAGTGCCTTTCCATTGGTACACCTGTGGGATCAGTAACCTTGAATACCTTGTATCATTTCAAGGTCATGCATCCCTGCTCGGATTCAGTAGTCACTCTTAAGTACTGTTGTAACCCGAGTATGTATACTTGTGGAACTTATGACCGCATGAATTATGTAAAGGATAATGTACAGCGAGCCGGTCGATTTTATGATTTAAATATGATTTTATTGCTTCCGCAAAAAGCAATTGTCTGTTAGTGTATGGTTGGAAATTACGTCCCCCATAGCAATGCTATTCATAGCAGCGGTCTGCTATTCAGAAATAACAGACCATAGAATGCCGTAATTGACCAATCAGAATCGAGTATTCAACAAAGCCATGTAATAGTTCTGAATAATGAATGTGAGTGATTCTGGGATAGATGTGTTTCTAATGTCACAGGGCGAACATTAGGAAATGCTCCAAAAAATAAAAGCTGTTGTTGGGCTTTTAGATGGCTAAATAGATGGTTAGGATGAATTTTTATTCATAACAGCAGCAGCACACATCGTGTGCTGCTGCACACGATGTTGAACAATGTTGAACAGTGTTGAACAGTAATAAAACATGAATTTACAATACAGACAATAGAATAACGTTTTTTTAACGTCTGTGTCAACGATGGACAAATCCCTCCACCCTTTTCTAACTGGACTGTTTCCTCTCTTCTTGCCTGCCGCTCATCCTGTGCACCCCACCCTCCACCCTGTGCCGGTGGTGACATTCCCGCAGTGCTTCGCCGTGCGCTCCCTGGGCTGGGTGGAGATGTCTGAGGAAGACATGGCCCCGGGGAAGAGCAGCGTTGCCGTCAACAACTGCATACGCCAGCTGTCCTACCACAAGCACAACCTGCACGACACCGTGGGCATCTGGGGAGAGGTAGGCACAGCCGCAGCACCACCTCTGCTCTTTTTAAAGGTGAACGTGGGTTAGGTTCACCTTTTTAAAGAGGTCAGCAGACATGATGGCACACTGCAGCTAATGGACCCTCTATCTTTTTTAAAGGTGAACTTGGTAGGTGCAATTCCACATGGTGGTGATTTAGAAGGTGAACATGGTTCGGTTCACCTTCGTAGAAAGTCAGGCAGCCGCTGTGCAGATTATTAGATTATGGGCTTATCTTTGCTGGCTCAGCGCACTGCTGCTGCAAAATGTGTTTTCTTTTTGAGAATCTCTTACTAGGCGTACTTCTTCATAGTAGGGCCGGGCAATATATTGTCTTAGATTTTGGAAATTGTGATATGGCATAAATGTTGTCTTTTCCTGGTTTTAAAGGCTGCATTACAGTAAAGTGATGAAAGAAAAGGGAGACTATAGACTATTTATTTATTGAATTACCAGAAAACATGCAATATCATGATATATATCACTATCGAGATATTAAATGACCTATATCGGGATAGAAGATTTTGGCCATATTGCCCAGCCCTACTTCATAGTGCTTTAATAAAATGTTTTATTGTATACTATTAAGTCATATAGCAGATACTTTCATCCATCGCCACTTTCACAGTGTATTATGTTTTTATTTTCTATTCATTATCGTTATTAAGGAGCAGGTAGACTGCGGACATTGGGATTCGAACCTAGAACCCTTTTGGCTGGGAGTCACTACGCTAACCGCTAGCCTAGACTATCCACCACCCCTTTTATAGGACTATATTCTGATTAAGTTGAGACAAAAATGCAGTGTAACAACTGACATGAATATAGTGTTCCCTGCTCCGAGTGGTAGAAGTGTTGTGTACCATAAGGAGAACTTGGACTCCCCCTCTGGATGATGTGAAACCATGCGTGCGTCTGTTCCGACAGGGGAAGGATATGCTGATGGTCCTGGAGAATGACACCATGAACCTGATCGACCCCCTGGGCCAGACCCTGCTACACGCCCAGCCCATAGCCAGCATCCGAGTGTGGGGCGTCGGCAGAGACAATGGCAGGTCAGTCTCCACGGGGGCGAGGCCGAAATGCGCTCTCTGAAATAGGGCTGCGTCGATTAGTTGGTCGACAGATAATTAGTCAAATCAAATTTTTCGAAACAATTAAACGTTTAGGTCATTTACCGAGTGTACACCAAACATTTGCTGCTTGATGCTTCAGAAATTCAAATGTTTGGTTCATGGATCATTATAAAATAAATACTTGTTTTTCTTGGCTGCTTGTCAGAAAAAGCAAGAAAATGTACTAAATGATTCAGCGAAAAAATTATCGTTAGATTAATCGACTATGAATATAATGGTTAGTTGCAGCCCTACTCTAAAACATCTTAGTCATGAGTTCATGTTTTATTGTCACTCATTCTTGTTAGGAATAATCCAAAAACAAATGTTAGTTAAAAGAGCTTTATATTTTCTTTATATGTAAAAACTGTTTAAAAGAGAGTGATTTGGCACCTGACAGAATCAACCTACTAAAACTACTTTCGGGTCAATTTACAAGTTGTTGTGTTTAAGTCTTACAACCCATGTGTAGAACCTGACTAACTACTGCCATCTGGTGGAGTGTAACATGTACTGCAGATTACTGCCTGTGTGTCCCTGAGAATGCTTCTGATGCCACTGCTTTCTAACACCCTTTCTCTTTCCTCCTGCCATGCTGCGTATTTCTTTCACCCACAGGGAAAGGTATATTTCCGTGTTCATTGTTTACCGTAGTTTTGTGAAACAAATGTGTCGTGTTCGTGTTTGGTGCATGTGCTATATATGTGTCGCATTACCTATATACACGAGGCTTGTGATGATAAAGATTGTGTTTATTAAAGCATGATTTGATTGGCTCTTTCAGGGACTTTGCATACGTTGCCCGGGACAACCTGACCCAGGTCCTCAAGTGTCACGTGTTTCGCTGTGATTCGCCAGCTAAGAACATCGCCACCAGCCTGCATGAGATGTGCTCCAAGGTCCGCCTCCCACATTCACATTTACTATTCAGTCGATCACTGCAGACATTGGGGATCAAACCCAATACATTTCTGCTTGGAGTCCAACATCCTAGCCACTACACTGTCACATACTCCATATATAAGCTTCTGCAAGAGACTCAAGACTCATTATTTCAGAGTTCACCTGGACTCTGCATAGTCTTCCTCCTCTGCCTACCTACCTACCCCCTCCCCCCCAAAAAAACAACCTTTCATGCACTTATTGTATGTTCGTACGTCCTGGCAATTCATTAGTACTTAGCATGGTATAGCACCTTACTCTAGCTATCCATGCTGTATACAAGAAAGGATAGCTAAACCTAGCAATTATGGTGCACTTAGAAACTTGTCCTATTGACATACTTGCTATACCGACAGTGATATATTGTTGTTTTACTTTCTACTGACAAAAGTACTTATTGTAACTCGCTTTGGACAAAAGCATCTGATAAATGGTTAATTCTGATTCTGTGAATGTGCTGAATATTCTCCCCTGGTTTTGACCTCATGTCCGACACCCACAGATAATGACTGAGAGGAAGGCTGCCAAGCCAGGACTGAGCAGGCTGGACTCTGACTCCAGGCCCATGGTCCAAGAGTTCCCTGCCCCCAAAAACGAGCTGTTCCAGCGGTTCCACGTCTATTACCTGGGAAACGTGGCTGTGGCCAAGCCAGTCGGTAAGGAGATGCCCAGATAGAGAATAATTGTTATTTAATACACAGCTTTGTTGAATACTTGATTCTGATTGGTCAATTATGGCATTCTACAGCAGACCGTTGCTATGAATAACAGACCGTTTCTATGGATGCTATTTCCAAACATAGAATCTAATGGGATTTTTTTTTTAGTGGAAGTAATAAAATCATTTTTAAATCAATAAAATCATTTTTTGGTGTAATATTTTGTATCAAATTATTGATTTCTTTAGTAATTGGCCATGTAATTAGCGGGTTAATGTACAGCGAGCCGGTCATTATTGCTGAATAAACCCCCGTCGCGGTTTATTTCGCAATAATGACCGGCTCGCTGTACATTATCCCTTACTTAATAGACATTGAAAATGTCTACATGTCATTGGAATTGATGTATGCATGTATATTTTTCCTCCTGTGCATTCCCCAGGTGTAGACATGGTGAATGAGGCTCTTGAAGATGCAATGAATGGGAAAGACAAACAAGACTGGACCCCAGTCTCTGTCAACGTTGCCCCAGCTACTCTCACTATACTCTCAAGACAGGTAAAAACATTTACAACAGTGGCTTTCTTCCTGGGGAAAAAACAAACAAACAAAAATGTCACAGACTTCAACAGGAAAGCGTTTAACCCTTCTTCCTTCTCTGTGTTCCCGCCCCCAGACAGAGGAAGTGTTGTCAGAGAACAGGGTGCGCTTCCTGTCCTTCATGGGCGTGGGGAAGGATGTCCACTCATTTGCCTTCATCATGGCTGAGGGCCCCCGGGACTTCATCTGCCACATGTTCTGGTGTGAGCCCAACGCTGCCAGCCTGAGTGAGGCGGTGCAGGCAGCCTGCATGGTAAGTGCTGGGAGGGAGGGAGGGAGGGAGGGAGGTGGACATTACTGTGGCAAGTAGTGGTGCTGGGGGGGCTGCAGCACCCCCTGGGGATTGAGGAGGAACTTTTTTTATATTACACAATAAAAATATTGTGTAATATATTATTATATTTTTCATTATAATTTCTAAATCTACAATTTTTTTTCCAATATTACATTTGACATGAATATTGAGGTGATGCAAATTAAACTTTACATACTGACACTTTTTATCAGCACCCCCTTTTGACAACATCTTCCCGCGGCTATGGGGGTGGAGCTGTTGGTTAATTACTATGACTACCATTGACTATTCACAACCAGAACATTGGTTGATTTTAATGAATAGGTAATTCTCTCATATTCTTCCTTTAATTTTTTTAGTTTTCAACCCCTTCCGTGTCATCAAAATGATCCAAAAAATGATGAATAATGCATCAATTATAAGTATTCATCAATAATCGTTGGACTAAAAGTGATTATTAGTCCGATTTGTATTTGCGTCAGGAACAGCCAGAGCATTGTGACTGAGTGTGCAGGTGTCTGCTCTAGGGCTCTCATGAGTGACTCATTATGGGTAAAGTCTGTGGCTGAAGGCGACAGATCCACAGATGGAGCTTGCTTTCTGTATTTATTTATTTACCAGGGACAGTGCACACTAATCAACATTTCAGTTTCCACATCAATGTAAATCTGCCAGTTAGCTAATGAGCTAATTTTGTATCTGTAGATCCTTGGCAGGTTATTACAAATTGGTGGCTTAATATACAGTGCTTCATCAAACAATACAATACAACATTCTGGATGCAGGGTCAAGAACAAAATGCAATGTGTAACATTTTGGTGTGTACCATCTGTGAAGGGAATGTATTATTACCTATAGTAAAATATTTATGTTAGTGATGCCTTTAGGATCTATTCATTTATTCTACCATAACGGGGTGGAATACATGAATAGAATCAGAATCAGATTTATTGCAGGAACTATAACCTGTGTGTGTGTGTGTGTGTGTGTGTGTGTGTGTGTGTGTGTGTGTGTGTGTGTGTGTGTGTGTGTGTGTGTGTGTGTGTGTGTGTGTGTGTGTGTGTGTGTGTGACTAGCAGGTTGGTAGCCAGCTAGGTTGGGTTGTGGGTAGGTTGGTTAGGTAGCTGTTGGGTAGGTTGGTTAGGTAGCTGTTGGGTAGGTTGGTTAGCTGTTGGGTAGGTTGGCTTGTTAGCTACTTGGTACATAGGTAGGTTGACTGTTTTAAAGACACCTCCTTGACGTTTTCGCGCTTGTGCGTGTGTGTCCCACAGCTCCGCTACCAGAAGTGTCTGGATGCGCGGCCCCCCAGCCTGGCCTCCTGTCTGCCCACCCCGCCGGCCGACTCGGTGGCGCGCCGCGTCAAGAAGGGTGTCCAGAGTCTGCTGGGCAGCTTCAAGAGCTACAAGTCTGGACCTCAGTCCCCCTGAGGGCCTGCAGGAGGCCACCCTCGTCACTCCATATCCTCCTCCTCATCTCCCCAAGTATCCCTCCCTCCTCCTCCTCCTCCTCCTCCTCCTCCTCCTCCTCCTCCTCACCGCCTCTCTCACTGTTCTGCCTTACAAGTTGAACCCCACCGCACTAACCCTATACACACACCTTAACACACACCCACGCATACACACACACACACACACACACACACACACACACTATATACTCATGTTGTCTAGCCATTAGTCGAGAACATGAAGCGATGGTAAAGTCTTTTCCTTTTTTAACCTGAAACTATCTTAAAACCCTCCACTCAAAATGAATGAGCTTCGGCACCTTTTTATTCTTCTTACTTTCAGTGGGATTCTCCGTGCGAGTTGAACTATTTTTGTGTTTTAACAGAAACATGCTAAGAATGTTGGATATGGATGTAATGTATTCTCTCACTACGGCGAGAGTTTTGAGCTCGGTTACAGAGCTCGCTAGATTCACCTCCCATAAATCACCTCCTCCCCTCCCTACGGTGCAGTTATGCTGCGTTCACACTACAGGGTAGAAGTGGCCTGGAACTGATTCTCGGGGCACAGACCAGATTCTTTTAGTGCAACGGGAACCGCCATAAACACACACGCCATCTGATTTAGCACCATGGCTCTTTTTCGTCATCTGGCACCACCCGTTTCTTTTTTTAATAATTAAATTAACTGCCAAAAACTGACCACTAACGTTAAGCCGTGACCTTCACTTATGTTACACCATTATCTTTAGGCAACCGCAGTGTCATTTCCCTTTCCTACCCAGCGTGACTCGTGTCGTACATTAACACCAGACAGCAGACCTGTGTATTGCAAAGGATCGGTAATCCTTTGCAAAAAATGTGTGCTACTACATATGTCTGTGTGCTGCATGCTTATGCCCCCCCACCCCGTTCTTGCCCTTCTCCAAGCAATGCATTTTTAGTCTTCCAAAGAAACGTTATCCTTGTCGTAACAACCCACCGTTAGAGTAGTAGCTCTCTCTTCATCCGTGTGAACGTCACCGTTAGCAAGTTCAGAGAGCGCGGATCGTGTGCAATAATCAGATTTCCCCTTTGCATCTGATGAGTTCCACACGCGCACATAATGTACCCTATAGACATCCGCTGGTGTTGTGTATCATAATAATAGTAATAATAGAAACACGGTCTCAGTGCCAGCATTCACAGCCATCCGCCCTCATCATCACTTGACTAGTACTGTAGAAGAGCGTCTCCACTCGAGCTGCATGCTACCATGGCGTAGAGGTCTATCAGGGGGGGGGGTCTTATCTCAGCGGTGCTTGCGGCAGTGCCAGCGCTATCGACCCATTTGTATGTATCCTAGTAGAATCTGTATGTGCTTCTGTGTGGTGTAAAAACAGGGGGAGGCTGGGATCCCGCGTGTCGTCGTCGGTGTCCGCTAGGCATGTCCCTCTCTCGTTAGCGTGTCGGTGTATTTACAGTGTGGGCTGTTGAGTAGTTGGTAGTGGATTACATTTTTCCTTTCCCCGCCGCGGCGCCGTGTGCGTTTGGGCCTCGGGAGCTGCGTGTGTCAAGAATTGTATTTTGTATTTTGTTTGCAAACACTAAGAAATGTACACTACTATCCTGGCAAGTGACACATTTGCTTCGTAGATTTAGTTTTTATTAAACAAAATGAAATATATATCTATACATGAATACAGTTACATGAATAGGTTGCTTGTGTGTGTTTGTGTATTTTAGCAAATAGAAATAGTCGTGTATAAAAAATTTAAAAAAAAGGAAAAAAAAGAAGATTGAATGATTTTGAGGAAACGTTTGGTTTCCGGGTATTGTTTTGGCCATGTTGTTAGCTTGCTTCTGTAACTTCCTCTGGCTGGGTAATATCACTAAATGTATACACAAAAATACATAAAAAAATATGTATTTTATAACATTGTATTTTAAGTACTAAACGTAACCAGATTAATTGCATAAAAAAAACGAGAAAGTGATGCCTTTTTGATTTTAGACTGCCAATTACTATGGAAAATACATTGTTGTCCAAAAAGTACACATTCTGCCTGTAACCAAGTGTAGATTCTCTCTAGTTGAGCTGCAAGACACCGTTTTTGTAGTTGTGAGAAAGACACTGCATTTTTAATGTTTTGTAGTGAGACAACGTGGCATTGTGTAATGCACCCTTTTGATTGTGTAACACTGTATCTCATAGCTTAAAATCCTACTGACGGACTCTTGAAATGTGTAAAGTGTGAACACTAATTTGAACGTAGACTAACACTTATAGTCACATGATTCTGCCTTGTCACTTACATGTCCTATTGGAATTTGTGCCCCTCTCTATCATTGCGTTGGCACGCTCACTGTCGACACTAAAGAACAATTATGAACTATTAGCAGATTAATTTATTTCTGTTGATGTAAATTAGGTGTATAAAATATATGTATATAAAAGTCACTGCACAATAAATGTGAACATATCATGGTTTGCTTGTGTCGTCTCCATTCCTGCGTGATTGAGTGCTTGAATTTGCTTTTGTGAAGAGGCCGAGTGACTCTTCAAAGATTGAATACCAAAGGGCAGCTCCGAATTAGATATCGCATGAAAAATGTCTCCTTTGGTAACTTGATATGGCGAGAACCATTTTCAATCATCGGCTTTATCTGTCAGTGCCAGCTTTTTCCATTAAAATATACGGCACCTTGCAATCTGTCTGGCTGTTTTGCATATGTATAAAGAACCTGCTGACACCGGTTTTTATCATATGTATTGACAGAAGAGCCCCTCTCTTGCTACATGAACAAAATGCAAAATCCCCACCCCCCCCCCACCCCCACCTGTTCCTCCTCAGAGGTGCGTTGCTGCCCCCACCTGGTGAGTTGAAAAGGCGGAGGTGTGGTCGGCCATTGTCCCCCCCCAGGGACAGATGGGCCTGGACATGAAAGGTTCCTATCAAGTGGTGTTCTCTGCCCCCACACACACACTCACAATAATGGTTTCACCTCAAGACCCCCCCCCCCCCTGTGGACAGTTTGAGGCTGGGACTGTAATCGCTTCCTTTTGAAGAGCTGCTAGCAGGGGGGGGGCTCTAGTACCCAGGTGGTCCATCTACTGTTGGTCATCGAACACCTCACCTGGTTGGAGACGTGCTTCAAGGCAGAAATTGCGGTACTTTAAAACCACTAGAACGGCTCCGGTAGAAGAATAGACCGTGGGTAGCGTAGGGGTAACTGACCCCACAGCCTCAAAGAGTTTCTTCTTGCAGCATCTCAGCCGTCAGCCACACCATGTGAGTGTGTTCCTAGTGTTGTGAATAATGGACCGGGGGGGGGGTGTTTGACCATGCAAAGCCCCTGCGTTGTGCTGTATCACACGGCCCGGGATTACGAACAAGCTGAGGCCTGGTCATCCTCATGTATTCTCATGTTTATTCTTGTGCTGATACATATTTACAATGGATGTTTGTATTTGTGTGTGTGTGTGTGTGCGCGCGCGCGCATTTAAATTTATTCATTCCCGTGTCTGCGTGCGTGTAAACCCTTCCTCATTTTCCCGGGTGTCAATCTCCATTTAGCTATTTTGGCCCATGGAGAAAATAATCACGCTTCTAATTATTCCTATAGCCTAATTATGCATATCGCATGTGTTTAATGGCGGTTTATTTGGAGTAATGAATGTTTAGTCTTGTGGAACATTGCTTTTCTCCTCATTGCTAGAGGAGAGGCAGAGAGCCTGTGTGTGTGTGTGTGTGTGTGTGTGTGCATATATCGCCTCTGTCGACTCTTTCAATCTAATCATCAGGCCGGATAAAACGATGCCAGAGCAATATGCATCTTCAAACCGGTACCATGGGATGATGGAGGGGGGGGGGGGCGAACCCTGCAGGAAATGGCACATCCTGGCCACCTTGTATTCGCCCGCTTTGTGCGAGGGCCCCTCGAATCCTCCCCCCGAAAGCCTCCATATTTCTACCGCGTGCGCGCCCATTAAATGTATGCTGCCGCCGCTGCTGCTGCTGCATTTTGTTTGTTTTCTGTTTCACCCTCCGGCTTGCCGAGATCTCTGCCTCTCAGGTAATCAGGTGAGACACGGCAGAGCTTTTCCCGCCTTCGGTCGGGTCGCGGCAAATCAAACAGCGCCCGCCGCGGGAGACGTGTAAGCACACAGCGAGGAGGATCAAGCGCGAGGTGGAAGGAGGGAGTGTTGCGGGGTAGGGGAGGCCACCGCCGCTCTTGTTCAAATAGTCCTGAGGAATTGATATGAACGGCGATGCATACAAACTGAGGAATGAGCAGCTCACGACCTGCGATACGAGGAGGTGGAGGTGTGTGTGTGTGTGTGTGTCTGTGTGTTTTGGAGGGGGGGGGGGGGGGGGGGGGGGTCTATTTGTTATGCGCAGTTTCTTGCTGTCTACCGTGGCTGAATCTCGGGTTCAAGATTGTTTCTGTAAGAAATGCAGGCCTGGGACTCGACGTGACACAAGGCAGTATCGCTCATTCAAAGTTTATTTAGATGCATTAAGCATACGTACAGTTTAGCGTGAGAGAATGCGGACTGTGTCTGCTGTGTCTGCTCTCTCAAGCTGTTTTCTCCAGCTTGAGAGAGCAGACGCAGCTTGAGAGCCAACCTTAAACGCCTCGCAAGGCTACCAGGTGATATATAAGTCATATTAAGCAGAGAACCTTAAGCAAATAGGAGTGGAAATTTTCTCGGCACACAAAGGAACACGAGGATAATAGCGTAGTTCACATAGGAGTACATGTAATTCATTCTGTTCCGGCCGGTGGCGTTGCGGCTTCCCTTCCCTTCAGCTCTGATAATCCGATATCCAGCCAGTCGTCCTCCGGCGACTCTCACCGCTCAGTGGGGGTTAACTGCCGGTCTGCTCTTGGCCCTGGTCTGAAAATCATTCATGATTACCTACACAACAGCTCAGGCGTTCAACGCTGCTGGCTCTACTTGTGTGTGTGTGTGTGTGTGTGTGTGTGTGTGTGTGTGTGTGTGAAACATCGGACACTCGTGCTTGGTGTGTGGTAACGAGGTATTTCACGCCATTATAAAAACATTCTGTGGCGGCAAAGTCTGAATAAAACCGTTCTTATTTGAAATGCTATAGGTGCGTTAATTCATACATGTTGGCTTCTGCATCTGAATGTTAAATGCTAAATGTTATGTGCGTTCACGTTTACCTAGTTAGCAATTAGGACTGTATTGTTTTATAGAAAGCACATTATGGTCAAACAGATTTCAATCTTGCAGCCAATCTTGGCAAAGGAATGCCAAGATTGCCTTTTCCGTTCGACATTGATTGAATATTAATACGAATTTCATGACATGCGTCTTTTTAACATGACCTAATTCACATCTAGCCATGGCCAATAGTCTCAACGGCTGAAAATAGCAGTGGGGTTGGTAAGGTAAATAGTTGGGCACTACATTTCCGGTGGGCTGTGAGTCCGGCCAGTTGGATTACTGTCCACAGCTATAAATGGACATGTTTTAGTATGGTTTTAATACCATATTAAACCATGTACATCAGCCCTATTAAGCGCTTTAACTGAAGTCGTTAAATGCAGTGTGGTGGACTAGGTTAAGGGCCACCATGTGTGTCCCCATTAAGTCGCCCTGTCATAAAAATGTGTGAGCTGGATAATTATCTGTAAACCTTCATGCCAGAGACACCTGTTGCCGTCTTTTAACGTTTGAGGCAGTAACGTAGTAAAAGTGATGGTTTCAAAAATCTTAAACACACAGACATTGTTGTTTTATCAACTGTTATCTGTATCCATAAGATCCAGGGGGGAGCTTGGTTAAAAGTAATCAAAATTAGGACTGTGAGAAAGTCAAAGAGTTACAACACAATGTGAATATCATCATCAAAATGAATCCTGTAAAAACCCTTTTAATCGTGCTTGTGGATAGAATTACAAAACAATGATCAAATCATTATCTGTAAATTGCTACAGTTTAGGATCTTGGGGTGGGTGTGCAGGGACGGGAGTTTTACTGCCATTTTTAGTTTTTTAGTTTTTAGTTTGTAGATGGATTATGTCTTTCTTTAATCTTTATATATATATATATATATATATATATATATATATATATATATATATATATATACTTGTTATTATTATGCAACATTCATGTCCTCTTTTGTGAGTGTTACATGTATGTTAAATATGATACCCTTGTGATTGATACACTTAAAATGTCTAAATTACTACAAAATAAATCGTATATTTAAGCATCATCATCATCATCATCATCATCATCATATCACATTACCAAGGTCAGCTCGCAAAAGAGAAAGATACAAAAAATACATTGCATGGATTGATAGACCTAATGGTTTAAAAAGAGGACCAAATAGACAGTTCTTTAAAAAACCAACTGTCACTCTGAGATATGCCACTTGACAGGATGGTTTCTTTAAACATTCATAATGTTTCTTTCCGGTTAGCTGAATTCATTTCCACAAGCTCAAAAACAAAGAAGCCCGGCTCAGAACGGTTGATTTATGCATTTTGATTTTCGGTGATATTCACAGGGGAAACATATGCAAATGAAGGTGTCTGGCTCTATTAGTGGCGGCGTTCCCTTTTGAAATTCTTCCTTTGTTTCCTGTGTCAAGGTTCAAAAAGTATCTTTTCTAAAACTATCTCTACGCCGAAGCACACTGAAGCACCTGTCGGATGTGATTAACTTTATGTATTGGCAATTTCAGGTGTTCGTGTTTTCACTATATTTGTATTTACTTTATGCTCATTGAAATGTAACTCTCAGAATGACAATGAAGGCGAAGCATTCATTATTTTCTATACACAGTAGCTGATTGTAGTGGATAGGGGTAGAATTGAAAATGCTGCTTTTGTGGCTTTCAACAAGAAGATTTTGATGATGTTTTCAAGGTCTATGATTTTTAACCACTTGCCCGCCATTATTTCTAATGTTTCATCATTGTAGCCCTGAGTTTGAGTTGTGCTAGACCATTGTGAGCGGCATGAATAGAGTCACACCTCTAAACCGCAAGCGTGCAGAGAGTCTAAGGAAAATATCGTTCAAATTGTTTGGATAATTACACCTTTTTGGTGATACAATTTATGTTAAATCTATGCTAACTCCTATGTTGCACTTGCCTATGGATGCTTTGGTTGCTCTCAGAAGCATGTTAAGTGATTCAATGCCGACGTACTCTGTAATCAGTTCGACGTCGGTGTCATTTCATTGGTGGTAAGGAGTCTTGCCGGGTATTTGTGAACAGAATGGATGCACTCCTCTCCTGACCTTCATTTGTCGGGGAAAACAAAACGGAAAGAAACAACAACATCAAAACCCATGAAAGGGAATCTTGGCTATGTGCTACATGGAGCCGGCGTTGCATATCAATGAGTGATGGTGTTATTTGGCGGTGTCAAAAGCCTGTCACCGGAGTCTTTATTCATTAAACCCTTAGCAGACAACCAATTCATATTCATGCGACCGGTTCATAGGCCAGTGTCAAGCTATAATGTTCCCTGATTAGAGGCGGGAGATGTGACAGATTGTATTAGTCCGGAGGACGAGACGTTCCTGGCATATAAAGAAGCGCGCGCGATCCTCCGAGACCTCAGGGGTTGCAGGGTGGCTCGGTATTAAGATGGACCCTTCTTAAAAAAAAATAATGTCCTGTGATCTTCACGCTGCCACTTATCTGCCCACTGCCGTGGAGCCACAAAGTTGTGTCCACAGCCAAATATCACCTCGCGTCTGTTGGTTTTCGCAGATGTTGCGATTAACATGGAGGTTCACTTAGCCGGTGGCAAGTCCCCCCCCCCGTCCCCCCCGTCCCAGACTCAGCAAACACCCCCTCCGCCCCGAAGACTCCCACTGATGTAACGCCGGGCCAAACCTCCCAAGTCATCCTGTCGCAAATTGCATCATTACTTTGCAAATTTGTCCAAGCAATCAGGCCCATCACGCTCGGCTTGCCCGTCTGACAACAGAAGTGATTAGAGTCCTGGCCGCCTCGGCCCCCGAGAGCTGAGAGCCGAATTACGATGGATGGGGGGGACTGGTGGGGATTGTGTGTGTTATTGTTCCCCTCACCCGGCTCCTCCAAGCCACTCTTGCTGTCTGTATTATGGCCCCGCCAAACACGCTGTCTCTTCCACTCTCGCCGTCGGTAATGCGGTAATAGGGTGTGACTGTCCGGTGGCGCTGCCGAGCCGCCGTAATAGAGGCGTTGAGGGGAGGGCCGGTGTCCATCAGCGGCCGTCCCGGAGCTACGCCTGTCTCCTCCAGAGTGTTAAAGGAGCCCCTATTTTACCACCAGGTGCGAGTGTGATTAGCCATGACAAGCCGCTTTCGGTAATTGTCACGTGACTCTACCCTCTGGTGGCGTCCCGCATCAAGTGGGAGTGCCCACCCGGATGTGTGAAGGATAGCTAGGCCTGCCAGTTGGTACAGTCCACAGTTGGACACCCTCACTTGTGATGTCACTAGAGGGTATAGTGACAACACAATTTTGAAAACGGCTTTGTGATGGCTAATCACACTCACACCTGGTGGTAACATAGGGGCCCTTTAACATCCAGGCTCTGATGGATAGGATGGAGGTCATATATTCTAGACCAGACCGGTAGTGTAGGGGTTTACATCGTGTGGGCCTGTGAAGAAGCGGTCTCGGCGAGACTGGGACTGCTTTAAAAAAAAGCCATTAGCGGTTCATCCTGAGTGAACTCGGCACGGTATGGAAGAGCGTGTGGCCAGGGTCTCTCATGCACGGACCTTTGGGCCAAAACACATTGAGGTGACCACCGGGAATGAGGTGGGAACGCAGAGGGCCGCCAAAAAGCGGTCAATCCTCCGCTTGCTTTTTTTCATTCATCGGTTTCTCTTCGCGCGGAGAGGTGGGAGATAAAGGCGGCCTGACAGGAGGTGAGGGGAGGAGAGGCCGGCTGCTGATTCTCATTTCGTCACCGGCGTCTCCCCGTTGGATTGTGCGAGACGTCGTAGATAAATACTGCCAGCGCCGCAATTCATAAGCTGCGGCAGATGCAATTCCCACCCATTACTTGAGCGACTCCCAAGGTTCAACATGCTCTCTACACAGTCCCCTGCATACTACTGAGTGTGGTGGTTTTAGCCGGCGTTACCGATCGTCTCTCCTGCGCTCTCCTCCTCATTCTCCTCCTCCTCTCGTGTCAACACACAGGGAGACATTCACCCGATCCAGTTCTTCCTGAAAACCTGGGAAACGGTTGAATTCGGGAAATAATAAAAGTGATATGCCTGAGGTGTGTCTTTGTGTGGCCTTTTCTGGGATACATTTACTATTACTATTCCAGCAAGCTGTCTTTTCTGTGTGTCTTTTGCACCCCACAATAACCATTTAAAAAAAATTGACAGCCCATGATGCATCAGCCAAATCCACAAGCATTAAGATTCAATGTAGAAAAATCGAATGTAAAACATCAGCTGTCAGCCTCCGGAGGTTTCAGAGGTTAATAAGTAAAAAAAAAATACATTTTAAAATGGATTAAAGCAATATGAAAATGTGTTTCCATTGCAACATATAAGCCTGACTTTTCTCGACCCTTCAGTAAGAGTTTTTTGTTCGGCGCCAGCCTGTCTAGCTACCATTAGGAAACGTGTGTGTGGACTGTGTGTGTGGTGGATAGCTGGTTTACAGCCTCACCTGGCCTCAGTCAGACTGATTAGACTCTGGCAATCATGGCACCCAGGATAAATCAGCTATCACCACACACACACACACACACACTCAGGAGAGAGCCACTGTCAGGACAGCATGTACCATCTGCTCTGGTTGGTAGGTACCATCTTGAACGTCTCCAATAAAAGGATTGATTCTACCGACAGCAACCTGTGTCTCGTGTCAGAGGGCCCCGGCAAAAGCCACTTATGTGGCGTGTGGCAGGAGGCAGCTGCTACACCGACGCCCACAGTGCCCACGTCCGGCGCTTCAGGACCGCTGGTATTATAGTTCTTATTACTCGTCTGGATTATTGTCTGTGTGTGTGTGTGTGTGGCAGAGTGGACCGTGGGTTGCGGTACTAGGTGTTGGCCCGGGGGAAATAAAAACTCTTGCCATTCATTTTCTTCCCATCTGAACTCTGAGTAGCAGCACAGTCAATTGCCACAATGTCGTTATTTTTAAAAGTGGACCTCATAGTGATGTTTGTGACATGCATGTACAAGACGATGTTTGAAGAGCACACACACATCATTCAGTGGTGTTTATTAATATAGTTATCTGATCGTATTATCTCTCTTTCTTAGCATTCCTGTTCTGTACCACAATTTCAGCCAATCAGAAAGGAGGAGAGCACACATACATACACACACACACACACACACACACACACACAAAGTGATCTTGCGCTGTACTGTATTATTGTTTCTGTGTCCTGTCTGGTATATTGTCTCTCATCATGTTGTATTTTATGACCGATTGAATGTGTTTTTAATACCTGGCTGCAACCGAATGTCCCCTAGTGGGATAATACATCTTGACTTGACGTGACACACACACACATTATTGTCTGATTCGTTATAGGAATATGTCACAATATGTTATTATCTGCTGAATCCTATTTGTTGATCCCTCTGAAAGGGATCAGATTAGTGAAGGGGTAATATTTAAAGTTCTGCTACAAGGGGCACCAGATAGGGTCCTGTTGGCGCTGGGGGGGCTATTGTGTTGCCAGTATTAAAAACCATTGAATTCCCCCCCCCCCGCATCAATGTCAAGCTCCTCCTGCAGTAGGCCTGCCAGTAATATAGGTTAATTGTTCCGGATGGATGGATCACTTCCAAGGAGTTCATCCCATTTCCATTTAAATTGAGCCATCCAAGCGTGACATGGGTGCCGCCCGGGTTGGCACGGTCGCCATGGCATTCCTCCCCCCTCCCTCCCCCCACCCCAGAGAGCTGCAGATGCAGGTGGGGGGGGGGGGGGAGAAAAATACCTTGTTTACAGGTCTCGCTCGGGGACTCGCTGGAGTGGCGCGCGGCAAATGAAATGCATGCGCATACCCCCGCCTGGGTCTCTCTCATCCTACCAAGCAATCGCCACCCCCCACGCCACGCCTCACCTCACCTCAGCCATCCCCAACCACCCCCCCCCCCCCCCACACACACACACACACACACACACGCGTGTCCCCAGGAGCGGTCAAGTGTATATGCATAGCCGCGTGCTAGTCAATCTGCCGGTTGTGAGCACCAACAGATGGAAGACTTTCAAGGTTATTCATCTTAACCTGCTCTAGTCTGTCGGAGGAGGAGGAGGAGGAGGAGGAGGAGGAGAGTGGGTCCCGCGGCGTCCGCGTGGCGATGTCTGAAGCACACCGTGAAAACACACGCGTCGTGTTGTTCTACATCTTCGATGTAAATCATGGGGGAGAGAGAGAGAGAGAGAGAGAGATGAAATGATGGGCGTAATCCCCGGGTTCCTGTTTCGTGTGTTTTTGGAGGTCGACGCAAATGTAACGGCCCTGCCTCAGCCTGTTTTTCCCTTTGTGTTGTTAGTGTAACACACACACACACACACACACAGTAACCGAGATAGGACGGGATCTCTGGACGTTATTAAGCCAGCAACCCTATTCATTTTGCTGACACAAAAAATCTTTCTCTTGTATCGAGGTATGAGGTGGTACATAACAGTGACCTCAATTTGTTTCGTTAATTACGTACATTGCTTCTGCACCGACGGCACCCTGCGTTGATCGGCCGTCGCCCGTAGCTTCACACAGCCGCAAAAAAAAAAAACCACACCTTCCTACAGCCTGGATGCGTTGACTTCGAGGCCGCATGTCACACATCTCCGGCTCTGAAAGGCGATGGGGGGGACAACATCTGCCGTAAACACTGCTGACGTCCCATTAACACCCAATGCCGCGCCGGCCAGACTACTACACCCCCACCCCCCCCTCCATGTCCGGAGAATTGAAAACAAGTTCCCAGTGCATTGGTTTTCCCCCCGCAGATCCTCCCTAACCCCCAGGCTGACCACATCCTCCATCACTGTCCGCTCCAAGAAGGAGGCCCTGGCTTTTTTTTGCGCCGCGTTGTGCGAACACAATGATGTCAGGTAGCACATTAAAACATTTAACCAAGCTGAGGGGCCGAGATGACCCCTACACCTCTCCATTATCAGTCGGGTCAAGATGAGAAAATGGAGGTCACCCAAGCACACAACATGTATTATACCCGGGGTCGGCGCCGCGTAGACGGCGGCGGGAACGGACCATGGCTTTAATCCAGTGCCGGCCGTTCAAGCTCTCTTTCATGTCTGTGTGATTTTTGTCCCTAGTCGCCGTATTTAGAAATATTTCACACACAACGCCACAGGTTAAGGGTTTTCGAAAGGGGCGACACAATTTCACATCTGCTTATCATTCAAATGTTTTCTTTGCAGTGCTGCGGGTAGACACATCAACCCGTGTGTGTGTATGAGAGAGTCACTGATATAATAGCGGAAAAATGCCCGGCATAAATGATCCATCGTGTGTGTGTGTGTGTGTGTGTGTTTGTGGCGCATTCACAGGTCCGCGTCGGATTGGCTCATTTGAATCAGACTCCGGTCTCACACATTAAGCAACCCTGCTCCCCTTCAGCCGCCCTTGACTCGAAACACAGTCCGCCTGAGGCAGCGTTCTGGGACTTCACCACCACCACCACCACCACCACCACCACCACCACCAGCCTCCCTCCCATCCCCTCCCCCCACACTCCCCCCCAACAAGGACACTCTGCAGGTTTCCTGGCTGTCTGCCCGCCGCCACCCCACCCACCCACCCCCACAAAAAAAAAACATGTCCAGATACTTTTGTTCGGCGCTCTGATCTTCACACAGGTTGCTAAAACAAACGCCGCCCCCCCATCCCCCCCCCCATCACCTCATTAATATTTATAGGCACTCTGATGGGCCAGGATCAATGGAGAGAGGAGAGAGAGAAGAGAGTGTGCCTGAATAATCGCTACCAATCCACTCCCACACCTCGCCTCCTTGTCTCTCTGGAGTGCAGCGTTGTGTGGAGACATACACCGAGATTCAACGCAATGCAGGGACCGGGGAGAGGGATATAGATAGGTGTGTGTGTGTGTGTGTGTGTGTGTTTGAATGTGTCTATTTTGTGATTAGTTTGACATGTATGCCATTCGGTGGACGCTATCGATTTATCCAAAAAGCATCTTATAATAGGCTGCCGAATGCATTCGTTCTGGTTGGCCCCCGGTAGGAATCGAACCGCTGACCCTAGCAGCGGTGTTGAGCTACAGGACCTGGACCACTTTGACAGTAAATGTAGATCGCAGGAAGACTTATTTTCTACAAGCATGTCACAGCAGCTTATTGTGTAAGCTCTTTCACGCGTTTCCTCTCTCGCCAACGTACCGCCTTGCTCAGCGGCGGCCCCGGGTCCGTGTTTTTTCCGCGCCGCCACGGCTTCCATACAGCCGAAGAAGTTTACCTCTCAGCAGCCGCGCCGTCCGCCGGCTCTGTAGCAGACGCCTGCTGTCTCTCTCCGTTCATGCGCCCAGCGTGGTGGCACTCCCAGGTACGGGTCTGACAGCTGCAGACAGGCTGCTCGCCGTCTCCGGCAGGTGGGCACGCTGCCGAGGTGAGCTGAGCGGCCTGCAACACCGCCCCCCCCCTGTGTGCGGCCATCTTGGCAGAAAGCAGCGCCCCGCCGCCTCCGCGCAATCTTTAACTACACAAGGAGAAAAGTATAGGGCTTGTACATCAGAATGCATCATGGGATTTTTTGTTGGCAATACTCTATATTGCTATATTGAGAGGACTCCAGAGGGCTGTAGTGCTGTAAAATCCTTAAGTAATCCTTAAGGTTACGGTAAATATACCGTAAATATACGGTAAATATACCGTAACCCAGGCTAACGAAAACGATGTTTGGCCACATCTCGCATGAGAAACGCTGTGGCAGTTTTCGAACACAACAATGTCTCCTACATAATGACAAATCATTTAACACTTTTTTTCAGAGACCTATGGCCTCTGACCCCGCCCCCCCCCCCCTACACACACCACTCTACCCTACACTAGTGCCCTGTGCATTTACACTGACTCACTTTCACATACACACTCTTACTTCCCCCTTTTATGTGAAGCAACCTTAAGTACCTTGAAAGGCGCTATATAAATTCAATTTATTATTATTATTACATAATGACAAATCATTTCACGATTAATTGCTAAACAATGACATGAAAAACCATGACTACCAACCAACACAATAACTGACATTACAATGCGCCTATGCCCCCAAAATGGAGGCGATGTGACCTCACGATGTACAAAGCCCTATCCATCAGGAGGTGGTGCGGCGGTGTTTGACTCATCCTCTCTCGGCTCGTTCGTTTTTTTTTTTCCTCTACGGTGTGAAACCACGCGGTGGGAAAAATAAAAACCATGAGTCAGGGCGAGAGACCTTGGTGATGAATGCCCACTCTCTCCCCTGCGTGGCTTTTATAAAAGTGCAGTTTATCCGTGAGGAATGGAGGTGGGTGTGAACGAGTTGAAGGGAGGGGAGGGGGGGGGGGGGGCGACCCCCAGCCGCTGAGGTGAGGGCGAGGGGAATGGAAAGCCGTGTGAAGGTGTGTGACCCCCCGAAGGTGATGGATACGCTGGGAATAAGAGGCAGGGACTCCCCCCCCCCCACACACACACACACAGACACACACACACCCCCCTCATCCTCCCACTGGGTTCCAGACTCCTGCCTCTGCCTATTTCCTTTCTTCTTCTTGTTTTCTTGCTTCTTGCTTCTTTCTTTCTTTCTTTCTTTCTTTCTTTCTTTCTTTCTTTCTTTCTTTCTTTCTTTCTTTCTTTCTTTCTTTCTTTCTTTCTTAATCTCTCCCATTATATACCCCCCCCCCCCCGCTTCCCTCCTCTTCCTCTCCAATCTGAAGGTGGCATGTGTCTGCACAGGGGGGGGTTGGGGTGAGGTGAGACGAGGGGCGGCTGGGGGGGGTGAGGTGAGGGGTGGTGAGTGGGGGGTGGCTGGGGGGGGGGGGTGAGGTGAGGTGAGGTGAGGGGTGGTGAGTGGGGATTTGTGTGTGTGTGTGTGGGGGGGGGGGTGAGTGAGGGGTTGGGGGTGAGGGGTGAGGGGGGGTGGTGGGGGTGAGGGGTGAGTGGGGGTTGACAGGCTGCACCGCGGGGGGTCAACGGGGGCCAAGGGCAGAGCTTTCTCCGGCTGCGGGAAACAAGAAAGCTGAGGCAGCATGGCGCCTGGGCGTCCGTGGGAGCGCGGCGAAGCCCGGCTGAGACCCACGCAGCCGTGACCTTGAGCGCTAAAACCCCAACCTTATCTACTGGGGACATTACAACCAGCGGGGGCCTCTTGCGCACGCGGGTTTTTACAGCGGCTCGGTCGCACGCGGCGCTCTGCGCGGCTATTCATTCGATCGAGGCCCCTGGCGGCTTCGTGCTGAATGCCCCGGATATTGCCCAGCGCCATTGAGAGCGCAGATAAACAAACAAGCCTGTTCTGTATCACGGCTAATGTTAATTGATATTCATGTATGCTGTTATTGATATGCCACGAAGGGTTTGGTGCACCAACAAGACAAAAAAAAATAAAATTACGTTGCATAATTTGAGAAGGCCTGCATTGCAGAGTTAAGCCTCTCATTTCTAAAAGGATAATTGTACAGACTTAGGTAACCTTTAATCCTTCGATGAACTGGTGTATTCTTTGCCGCTAATTTGATATGCGGTTCAATGTGATGTTGCACTTGACAACAATTAAAATAAAACAAACAAAAAACCCTCTTTTTTTTGTTTTACATTTTGCTAAACAAAACCGAGGGATATCTGTTATCTGTATCTGTAGCATGGTAACATGTAATTGAACTATACTGGCCACCGTACGTACACGTGCGAAGGCCCCGCGAGGCTAGCGGTTTGTGACGTCATTCTTCTCGTGACGTGTTTCACGTTAACGGCGCGTTTACTGACGCAGATAGAGCCGTAAAAACACGTCCCTAAACACGTCCCTAGACACGTCCACCTGTGTCCAGGTCCAGGTCCGAGGGCAGAGACCCCCTGTGAAAGCTGCGGTCCAACGGTCAGTTCAAACGAGTTATGAATTATAAGTTATGAATTATGAAATGTGGTGACGTCAGACGAAAACAACGGCACGTCAACCTGTACGTCGAAAAATCGGGGTGTTTTATTGACTACGGGCTACATCCGAAGTGAGTAGGATTTTCGATTTAAAAAAAAAAATTGTTTGCGTGTAAAGTGTTTAAATGGAGTAATTTTGAACTCAAAAGAACAATTAACGAACGAAGATATCGGTAAGTAACTATAATGGGATCGCGCATGCGCAGTAGGAGAACGTGTGTTACGTGTGTGTGTTATGTGTGTGTGTGTGTGTGTGTGTTGGGGGGGATATTCATGTTGATTCATATTAATCTCCAGTGTTGTAGTCCAGCTGTTTCCTTGCCTGTAACAAAGGGAAAGGGAAGTATCTGTCTTCTCACGCAGCGGAGACGTTCAGCCTCTCCGGCGAGGAGTGAAGATGTTCAGCGTTGAAGCACTAATCCTGCTACAAGGTGCATTGTGCAATAATAATCTCACGCTGACCTCCAATTCTTAGTATATCAAACAAATGATTAGGGAGAATGTGCAAACATCGGTTTGGTGTTGCGTAATCTCTCTATTCGTTCTTGGTCTCTCCTGAGGTCTTCTCCCGGGGATCAGTGCATTTCTGTTTCATTTCCTATTATTTGTGAAATACATGGCTTGAGAAAGCTCTGTTAATCATGACCTAATTGGTGAGGAGGGTATAGCCTAAAAGTTAGAGTGTAAGTTACCTCAAGGTTTTGGTAAAAGTAGATGGGGGGTCAATGTCCAATGAAGTTAAACTATTTGTACTGAAACTATTGACGATATTGTATAGTGAAAGTTGGCTGCCTGTTCAGTATTGTATTGTACAATAGGCCCATGTGGAATGGTTCACAAATTGTAAGACGCTGTAGGTAAGATCTGAGAGTTATAACTTGAGTGTAATTTGTTAGAAATGCCAAAGCAGTCTGTCAGCCATTAGTGAGTGAAATGCTCTGTGAGAATATCTCTCAGTTCTGGTTGTCTGCACCTGCCTCTGTTATGAGACAATTGAGATTTTGGCACCGCAAATGGCTAATCTTTGACCAATCAGGGCAGAGATGCCCTGATTGGTTTTGGGGGAATATGTCTTGCATGTCAATCACATGCTCACACACAGTTATCTAACGGCGCTTTTCCACTGCATGGTATCGGCTCGGCTCGACTCGACCGGCTTTCGGTTCCGAGGGGCGCTGATGATAGCCGCCAGATATCTACCTGCACACCAGGTCGTTACGTCATCTACAACGCGACACACACACAACGTGACACACAGGAACACACACACAGGAACAATGGAGTATATTGAATTTGCGGGAGGCCATTGTGGATTGCAGAGTAGTCAATCAGTAGGCAACCGGTTTCCACCCCCTCCACAGTTTGTTTACACACACTGTGATATGAACTCCAAAACCATCAGGCTTGAGGATGAACCAAGACTAAATGATGACTTTAATTGCGCCTCATTGTGTATTCCACGCCCTGCGGAGGGAGGGAGAGGGAGGGGGGGAGAGAGAGACAGACAGAGAGGGACGGAGTGAGAGAGAGAGAGGGAGAGAGAGACAGACAGAGAGGGAGAGAGAGAGAGACTCCCCGCTTCGTGTCGGTGTCTCGCACCCGTAACTGCGCTCGTGGCAGCAGTTTGAGAGATGATGTAGAGAGGAGCGCACCGCTAGCTGACTGCCTCCCAGGGAGACGGCGCCGTCTTCAGTTGCATATGAGATGCGTGGCGCCGCCCGTCGTTGACTGATGATGATTTATGTGGAGCTGCGGAGCGGCTGCTGTGAACGGGGAGAATCAAAACTAATGTATCTGTTGTTTTTATCCATGCCTGGCATTTGTTTAATCGCATTGTCATGTGTTGTCTGCAGCGTTTGTGTTGTGTGTAGCGTTTGGGATTTTGTTAATTATATTTGACACATTAGCCACTGTTGCACACTTCGTGTTCAAGTATTTTACGGTGTATTACGCTCCACACATTCTAATGTCGTTTCGACAGCAACATTTGCTTTTTTATTTTAGTTTTTATTTCCTGGGCGACCTCTATTTCACTGCACAAACACAAACAACGAACCCAGAGGGGAGAATAAAGCGTATGGTGAAGTACCAACACATCCCATAATGGATTCCCACCTCTCCAAGACAACTATAGTGTAATATAATAACTCAAAAGACATGCAAGGTGTTTATCACCCTCCAAATAACATTGTGTTGCTCCCAAAGCACTGGGATAGGTCTGCTTTGTGTTGACGCATTGTGCAAAAGTAGCATTTCTTTTCCTTATCAGTAATGGCCGTGCGACTAACGATTGTTTTCCCAGTTGATTGATTACTTGTTTATTCTGACTAATCAATTGAATAATTTGGTCATACATTGTCTCAAAGAAGGGCCAATGTTAGTCACAAGCTACCAAATATTTCCCTTTCTCACACTATCAACAGATAATGGTATTTTTACTTGAAAAATAAATGAAAAACTAAACCTTTCACATGTAACACCCTGAGCTAGTAATCCTATGGCCTCTATCTGGTGGGTGCTACACACTGGTAGCGGATGAGGTGTCATATCCCCCCCCACATACACACACACACACACACACTATGTCAAGCGCTTTGGGTATCTTGAAAAGCGCTTTATAAATGCAATGAATTATTATTATTATTATTATAATCTGCTCAGAGATGAGACACACATCCACAAAGCAGTAGCAGAGCATTTGTAGACAGTGCTGCGACACGTCTACCTTATACTGCTGTGGTCTTCTTCATCTGCAGCTCAACTGTTTGCATTGACACTGCCAGGATTAGGTCCACCCATGTTAATAATAATCACGCTATTGTGCAACGCTTTGGATAAAAGTGTCCACCAAATGGCATATATTTATTTATTTACTGGTCGGAGATGCATTTCACACATGAAGCGAGATGAAATGCCCCCCCTCCTCAATCTCCGAGCTGCCGACTGACAACCTCTTATGACCGCTTTTACAATAGGGAATGACAGAACAATGCTATACGCCTCAACCTTTCTACCTCCAGTGTACTTTTCACACCTACTGTTCTGTGCTTTCAATCTTTCCACGCTGCCAGTCGGCGGTAGTAGCAACATATCCTCGGGGACGCCCGACACGAGGTTAAGGCAATTTAGCACAGGCGGGGGAAAAAAAACCCGGGAACCTGCTTTGGCAACGGCGAGGAATGGGCCGAGACAAGCGGCCGGGTAGCAGATGGCAATGAATCTGTAATCAGAAGTCTCTGGTGCGAGGAGAGGTACTGGTGGAATGCAATCTTCAAATGGTGCACGCGAGACGCTCTTTGATTTCCCGGCCCAAAAAGGGGGGGCTGTGCATTCAGCGCCGCTTCCGCCAAGGTAACATTTCGTGGGCCGCCAAACGTCTGCAAAGAAATGCATTCAATTTTCAAGCAATTCGCCAATCTGGGCGCACAGTGCACACACCCCTCCGGACGTATGTTGCCCCCCCACCCACGTCATCTAATCCCCCGCCAAGCATGGCGCCTGCCAGGCTACTAATCATATTCAAGCTGGCTGAAGACGGACAACGCCAGTTGGACCTGAATTTAAATAAGATGCTGGTCTAATGGCTCCCAAATGGACGGCAGGATGCGTTGCCTCCACGAGGAGCGCACCTGATTGTTGTGTGTGTGTGTGTGTGTGTGTCACAGCGTGACATAGTCGCGCAGCCCTCCACTCCTCTGTGACCTTAAATGCCCCCCTGCCGCCCTTCCCCTCCCCCTAGAGTCCATATAATTGGCTAATCAAACGGGAAGACAACAGCCCCGGCGTACCTCATTAATGGCGCCGCTGCGTCAGCTCGCGCCATCGCGGTCGTTTCCTAAAAGGCGTTTCTCTCGCCCTCCCCTCCCTGCCCCCCCCCAACCCCCCCCACCTCCCTCATCCTCCAACCCTGGCAGGAAAGGTCAGACCAAGACAGGACGGCGAGGTGGTGAAATGGTCGCTTTTCCTGCCAAAACCAAGTCTGGTGTTTAGTCTCTATTGCTTATTGACACTATGCCGAACATTTTTTAATCATGTAAAAAAAAAAAGAAAAAGACATTTGAAATCTTAGTTAGTTGAAAGCCGTCTACTGTGTAATGGCCAATTGAGAGATTGCAACTAGATTTGTTTTCCAGATTTGCTTTGAGAATTCATGACGGCTCACTTTTCATCTTTTTAATTTGGAGTTTATAAGGTGTTTGTATTAATTAGGGAAGCAGTGGTCTAGTTGAGTCCTGAGGGGTGTGTGTGTGTGTGTGTGTGCATGTGTGTGCGTGTGTGTGCGTGCGTAAGGCTCTTGCCGACTCCATTACCAATGACGACAAACAGAACACCAAACGGTATTGGAAAATGAAACAGGAAACGTCTTGCGCGCCCAATTATACGTTATATCTGTCCGGCAGACAAAACGCTGCGTGACCTTTTCAAACCATGTTATTTATCATGTACACAAATATTTCCCCCCAACCCTTTTTAGATAAACATTCAGTCGCGCTTCCCTTTTTATAAGTCATAAATATTCCAGCGGAGGGGGGGAGGGTGGCTTCATGTCGTAGGCGAGGGGGTTAACGCGGGCGTACGGTCTGAAATGTCAGTGCTGCCTGCATCACGGTGCGCCGTGTTGACAGAGACCCCGGACCGGTCTGTTTGAAATATGAAACTCTATTATGTTTGTGGGCTTAATCTCCCAGCGCTGCACCAAACACAGGTGCCCCGGCTGTGTACTCACTCAAGATCGGTTTACTCACCCGCGCGGAGGTTAAGGAGGAGGAGGAGGAGGAAGGAGGACGAGGATGGAGGAAGAAGAAGGAAGGAAGAAGAAGAAGAAGAAGAAGAAGAAGAAGAAGAAGAAGAAGAGAGCCAGGCCAGGGATGCAGAGCGGCGGTCGGATGTGCCACCTGCCAACAGGTCTCCCAATGCTAACCTCGTCGTCAGCCCTATCCACTCATAGACCGCCCACCGCCTGTCGTTTTTTCTGTCGTCTTCTCCTCAAAGTCGCCACTTGCGTACGCCGCCACCGGCCTTTTAAGGAGCGAAGAGCAATCCTGTCCTTCTAGGACCCGGTGCTAAATAGACCGCAGGAGTGCGGCTTTGTGTCTCTTATCCACAGAGATTTGGGCTTTGATCAAACGCGCTCTGAGGCGGGAAAATGTACCGATATCTTTTCTCCCGAGTTCCCCCTGAGACCGAAATACAGCTCAGAGGAGCTTTATAGGGGGTTTTGTTTAGAGAGTTTTTCCTGCTGTTTTCTCTCACACACACACACACACACACACACACTTTGTATTCCTTTTATTAGGACATGCTGAGATGCTAATTAAAACAAGGAAGGCAATCATTGTTCATTGAGCGTTATTCATGAGCAATCATTGGCAGTAGCCGCGACTGTGCACTTTCTTTATGAACTGAACTTTTGACGATTGGGTTTCCTGATGAATATTTGATGTTTATGATTATGGATAGAGGGAGACGTCGACCGCTTCCTACGAGGAAAACTTTACATAGTCGGCAAGCGCACGTAAACAGTGGATATTTAGCATTATGTTTTCATCCCCGGTGTTGATGGATGGCTCTACCGCTGTGGGTAGTGTGTAATTCATCACAGGCGAATGTCTTTTAGTTGTTGGCTCCCTCGCCACAATTATGTGAGAACTGTTTAGAGGAACCAGTACATAATCAAAATAGTGCACCACCGTCATTCCCAGTAGTTCATCAGCTAAATGCAGTGTGTGAGTGTGAGTGTGTGTGTGTGTGTGTGTGTGTGTGTGCCTCATTTCTTATTTAAAACGTAGAACTTGGCTAAGTGGTGCAACAGTCAATAAGACGTATGCGATAAGTAACTTTTAAAAAGAGGTTGCTCCAATTTCTTTTCTGGAACCGTTACTGTCTCTCATTCGATACCACCAAATGTGTACTCATGTGTGAATAGGAATTGACGGTTGTACTTTGCACTGGGATATATGGTGCTTAAAAAAGTGCTGGTGGCGTTTAACTCTATGCAGAGCATTTCATGGTTACCAAATAGCATTGCACTGCCTGAGATCATAAGCAATAAGTGGGCCTATGTGATGAATATCAACTCGAGAAAAGTATAATGCCGCAGTGCAGCTTTCCCTGACTGGCGGGAAACGTCTGATCGGACTTGAATTGCTTTCAATCTTCTCCAATCAGTCGTTTTCAATCGCCTCATCAGTCGATGTGAGGTCATCGTCAGCCTCAACGTTTCATATTAAACATACAGATGCTGTCGCAAGCCCACTGCCACACCGCATCCCTCAGCCGGTAACTCTGAGGGTGAGTGCAGGCGAGTGGAGGAGAAGCACCAATAGAGGGAGCCCTCGCCGTGTCTGCCTCCACCGAGCCCTTCAGCTCTCTCTCCACGTCTCCATGTTAACATGCACAACCCAGGCTACAACCCATTCAGAACAAGTTGGATGGACAGCACCGCAAAGATGTCCCGCTGGGTTTTATTTACCCACATACTTTCCATTATTTGATTATCAGCGTCGATCATCGGTTCTATGTCAATTGTTTTCGCGATGTGCCTTAGCGCCTACGGTGGATGGGATGTAAGGAAAAGACGCGGATGAGGCATGCTGGGAAAGAAATCGAAAGAGAGCGATTGAAAGACAGATTGAAAGAGGGAAAGTGAGGGATATAGAAATGGGAGGAGAGATGGAAAATAGCGATTGAAAGACAGATTGAAAGAGGGGATAGTGAGGGATAGAGAAATGGGAGGAGAGATCGAAAGTGAGAGATAGAGACGCGGGAGGACAGATGGAAAGGGGGAAGAGAGATGTAATGAAATGGAAGAAGAGATGGAATAAGAGAGGGATAAAGAGAAGGAAATGGAAAAGGGAAAGAGAAGGGAAGAGACCAGAGGGACGGAGGGAGGTGGGAAGGGAGGGATAAGGAGAAGGAAATAGAGATGGAAAAGAGAGGCTAGAGAGATGGACATGGGATAAGGGATAGAGGCTGTGCCTGCGGACGGCTCCCAGCAGCTGTGGTACCTCATGGCTTCCAGGTAGTCCAGCCTCCTCCTCTGAAGCCTTCCAGATCGTTCCGGCAAGGCTGGACCTGTCAGCTGTTTACCACCGCTCAGTGAAACACAGTGGGGGGGAGGTAGGGGGGGGGATCCCCAGGGGGCCGGGGAGATTTTTCTATTACCGCGCGCGCGCTCAGAACCGCTTCGGCAGCGGTTACCCCCACAACCGGCGCCACGCATGGCCGGTGCCCCGGGGTTGTGTACTGTGTCTGCCATTACGTTACTATGCATGACACCCTCGCCAAAATGTTAATGAGCTTGTCGGGGGCAGGGGGGGGGGGGGTGGCGGGGGGTTGGTCCTATAAAAAACGTTTTGGGGAATATGGCGGCTTGGTAAGCGGTTAGCTTCAATGCATTTTAAATGGGATTTTACGAAAACGATAAAAACAGAGTAATGTGTCGTTTCAGTGCCATGAACAATATGCCTCGGAGCCGGCGTGTTCCTCCCTAGCATGTTATTATTTAGCGGCCGCTGGCCTGGGGAGAGCCCATGGTTTCAGGGTTTTCCATCCAGTCGAGCTTTTTCTATTTTCGGCCTAATGAGTCATGGCGTCCGCCCGGCATGTCGAGGCCACGGTGGTCGTCGGTGGAACGCTGCGCAGCACGGCTATGCTCAAAACTAAAAAATTATAAATATTTGATTAGAATACAAGGATGTTTAACAAATTAATTCGCACAGTGACGGTGATCCTTGTACGTGCTTTATTAGACTAAGTCTGAGTAACTGACTATAATGCTCTTTATTAGACTAAGTCTGAGTAACTGACTATAATGCTCTGTATTAGACTAAGTCTGAGTAACTGTCTATAATGCTCTTTATTAGACTAAGTCTGAGTAACTGACTATAATGCTCTTTATTAGACTAAGTCTGAGTAACTGACTATAATGCTCTTTATTAGACTAAGTCTGAGTAAAGTCTGAGTAACTGTCTATAATGCTCTTTATTAGACTAAGTCTGAGTAACTGTCTATAATGCTCTGTATGAGACTAAGTCTGAGTAACTGTCTATTATGCTCTGTATTAGACCAAGTCTGAGTAACTGACTATAATGCTCTGTATTAGACTAAGTCTGAGTAACTGTCTATAATGCTCTGTATGAGACTAAGTCTGAGTAACTGTCTATAATGCTCTGTATTAGACTAAGTCTGAGTAACTGTCTATAATGCTGTTTTGTTTACAGTTGAAGGTCACATGTGGGAAAATAGCCATGAATATGCAAAAGGCAGCCTCTGCTACTTTCTGTGCGCGGCGCAGATGTTTCTGTGATACTGGTACACACACACACACACACACACACACACACACACACACACACACACACACACACACACACACACACACACACACACACACACACACACACACACCCTCACCCCCCTCACCCCACCCCCCCCACACACACAGCCTTGTGACTGCTCAGTCCTTGTCTTTAATTAAAACAAATTTGGTTCGGCGACACGCATACATTTGCGTGATTGACAGAGCGATCCCGCTGATTGTTTGGTTAGCAAACACCGCCGCGGCGTCCCAGGCCCCACCCAGGGGCTGTTTCCATCGTGGCGTGCCGGGGCTGATTGCAATCTCAGATAGCCCCCATCCGCACTCCAAAAAACACGGGGTTCGTTCGCTGAGTGTCGGGAGATGGGAGGGGGGGGGAGGGAGGGAGAGAGGGGAGACCAGGCAAGAATAACGTGAAGCAGGTGTTGTTGAAGAGGCTCTGGGCTTGTGTTTGTGGTCTCTACACGTCTATATTTGCTGTGTGTGTGTGTGTGTGTGTCTGGTTTGAAGTGAGTGGGATGGGAGAAGGGCGGGGGGGCGGGGCGGCGGGGAGGGATTGTGTTAGAAGATGCGGCGGTAGGAGGAGGGGTCAGCTCACCCCCAGCTTTTGGCACAAAGGCCCTCCTCCTATTATGCATGCTCGCTGCATCGGTGTGTGATAAGGTTGGGTCCGGGGAGATAAGGTCAGGTCCTGCTAATGAAACGCACGCGATGGCGAACACGCAGGCCTTCCTCCTCGCCACCAGCACCGTGGCTTTTCATTTCCCCCCTGGCGCCTCCGCCGCTCACCCCCATGCCCATGCAACGTCCTCTGCCTTTTAGCAACCGCTTTTTACCTCTTTTTTTAAATGTTTTTTTATGACAGCCGGAGGAGGACACATCCATTACTCCATCATATTCAACATAAAATCTGCATCTTGACATCTAGGCGTCATCTAGGCCATCGCAGCCGTTATGCTGCAACAGTCACATGGAGGCTATGTATGCTAATGTCCAGTCATTAACTAGGGGGGTGTCATTAGTGCAGCTATTGCAATAAACAAGTGTGTGTGACTGTGTGTGTGTGTGTGTTAGAGAGATGTTCTTTGTTTCAGTGCTGCTGGGGGCATGGCACCTAGAGCTCTCTCAGGTGAACGTTTGAGTGTGTGTCTGTGTGTCTGTGTGTGTGTGTGTGTGTGTGTGTCTGTCTGCAGAGAATCCCTCCTAGCCGTCCCTGGCACCGAGTCAGGCCTCTGGCTGGTGCACCAGAGGACCAGTGCGACAGCTGTTTCCTACGACCAGGGGAAACAAAACACATCGATTCACTTCCTCAGCCGGCCTCATTTGGCGGGAGATGGAGTGTGTCCAAAATATTCACCCCGTGGCAGAGAGACGCGGGCGGGAGGGAAAGGTCACGGGATGAGAGGAGCATGTACCCTGCTGCCATAGCTGACACCTCGGCGGCTACCTTGTTGTTTCTTTAGTTTGATGAAATACCTGGCTGAAGCGATGAGGACAGGTGGAAGTGCCCTTTATAATCCTAATGCGTCATTATCACAATAAATATAGAAATGACAAAAAAGGAGTTGCGAGTATGTGGCAGTTTAATAACCGAGGCAACAGACTTTTGATAGCCTACACTTTCAATTTTGACGATATGTTGACAATATTTTAGTCAATCATTCTTCCTTACATGTTTATACAGGAATATTTGTTCTCCATCTATTAAACTAGGAAGGCCTATTTGTTTACCAATCTGCTCAGTCCGAGTTCAGTAAATCTACTTTTTTCCCGGTCACCAAGGGTGACCACATGTTAAGTAAATTAATAAAGAACAGAAAGTTATAATGAGGTAGTTTGAGAATTAATCAGTGAGAGCTTGTGTCATACTGAAACTTTAATGGCCGTCCCTATTCCTCCTTTCAAGTCTGCAACTGAAACATCTAACGATAAAAAGCAGAAGACAAGATGTCTGTCTGATTCGCTCGTCTGGAATAAACAACCGTGGCGTCCAATCAGCGCGGAGCCGTTGTTGCTCAGCGGTCCTCGCCAGAGGATGGAACTAATTCATCAAAAGCAATGTTTGTATCATGTCAGCCGGACTGCATCATTGGTACAAGTGATCTTGTTCCTGCGATCAATAGCGCTCTCATGCTGCTTGGATCATCGACCCCCGCTCCCTCCGAGACTTAATGAGTTCCTGAATATGCTCAGTGTAACATGAATATTGTGCTCCAGAACCATCGAATAGTCGGCTGATCTATATGGCATCTCGGCGAGGATCAATTATGAATGTTGTAATTTGCTATCGATGTGATTGATTCATTCGTCCAATTATACCGGAGATGCTTTTTTTCTTTATTTATTTTGTTCGTTCCTTCTTTCCGCGGTTCAATAAGTGAGCCATCACCGAAGCGTCTTCTGCAGCGAGAGCACTAATCTCAGTCCAGGGCAGCGATTAAGAGGTTTTCTAATTCAGTTCCACAAAGAAATTAAAGTGAGCGTCTTGTTTCTTTAGTTAGCCACTGTCTCACAGGGAGGAAATAATACCCTCTATTTGTGCGCTTATATTCGGGCAGGAGAACTGAAGTTTTCCCCGTTTGTGTAACACGAATCATAAACACTATCACCTTCGAAACATCCCAGAGCAGAAATTCAGGTCATTATTTTAGGTTGGAAAGGGCAAAAAATACCTCCAGGAATATTTTTAAAGTAAACTGTGGACCAAAACCCCATTCATAAAACAGTTGACAGTTGGCATATTACTTTAAGGTCCAAAAAACATTAGCTCTTCACAAGTAGCTAAAGCAGAAGATATAACTACACCTGTTATTGATGGCTGTTTGCACTGGCCTTCCACAAAGCCAGGATATGTTTATATTCCTTTGAACTACAACTTCTGTATACCAACTGTATGGACCGAACACATTATACTTATGCTTGTCAAATTCTTATTTGTCTTAAAAACAAAATATGTGGTCGTTGTATATGAAAGTACTTGAATTGCACTATATTACATCAATAACATTGATATTTACATTCATCATTTTTTGATCCTGTTTGAAGTGTGCCATGAATTGCCATGTTTGACAATTTAAAACACAATTTTGCAAGTCAAGAAAGTCGCAGGTTGTTGTTAAACAGTAAAGTAACGTTTAGTTTTGTGTGAAACCGCTCAGTGAACTACATCCGTCGTATCATACAATAGGCCAGTAGACTTAGGCTCTCACGCAAGAGAGCCTAAGTCTTGGGCCTGGTAGAAAGGCGAGGGATACGCCGCTGTGCGTATCCCACCCAGGTGCACCCTGGGAGTCCCGCGAGTGGTGCTATCAATGTTCTGCAGTCGTTCACCACATGAAAACACTGTAATGAGAGGCAATCTATGTGATCGCCTCGCGCCTACAATAATAATAAGAGGCAATACAATCCGGGCCCCCCCCACACACACACACACACACACACACACACACACACACACACACACACACAAACACAAACATGGCCACTCTGTTTTTCTTCTCCACAGAAATGCTTTGTTGGATTGTAATTGCACTGAAATTACCACCCCCCCCCCCCCCCCCACCACCACCACCACCATTCCCAACCTCTGGTTATCTGTGCTTCTGAGCTACTCCGGGTTTACAGACCCCACCATCGTCTCCACTCAGTGCGCCATTTAGTGTGGACATGCTGCTTTTTTTTTTTTTTTTTTTTTACTGTCGGTTAGATTGCTGCTTGACGTGAAGTGTTTCACAGACTGGGATTGAATACAAAGACCCCCTGCCTCTCAATATATATAGTCTTTGATGTTTGCATCGATGGATCAAAGATGATGGAGGAGAGAGCGCGACGACCAGCCAGGTGCACCCGTCTTTCATCTTACTTACGAATCCGACCTGATCCCCCCCCCCCTCTCTCTCTCTCTCTCTCTCTCTCCCCCCCCGTCCCCCTCCCGTCTCTCCCCTCCTCTTCCACTGGTTTCAATTCCAAGCCAAGACATGGGACAATATGCCCCCCCCCCACCCCTCCTGTACGCCGTGTGATTGAATAAAACTCGACAGACCATTTGCTCTCATCTCGCTGAACGCCACAGCCTTAATAAACCTCTTGGTAGAGATCCTCTGTGACTTCATTTGCCCGCATTTCCCTGCCTAAATATTCATACGCAACTTTCTCGTTATTTACAATGTTGCTCTAGAGGGACGTTAAAAGGCTTGATTTAGGGACAGTGTTTACATAGGAAAGGCTGCTACAACCTTGCAACCGGTATTGAAAAGTATTGGACTCGGACAGATTTCACTTCATGCTTCTTGTTTTCAATATATTTAAGGAGCAACCAGGGGAAGCAACGTGAGAATATATGGGAAACTGATTTATCATAATCCTATAACCTCAGACGAAGGGAGGAATAAAGTGTTTGTGAAACTCATCAATATTTAAATGTCTTCCTCGCCGCCTCTGATTGTGTGCTCTTTCCAAGTGCAAATTTTAATCTTGTTTGGCTTTCTCGTTTCACATATTTTGTTTTGCCAGAAGCTGTCTTGAAAAGTCATTGACTTGAAAAGTCATTGAAAGGAAAACACAATAAATATTGTCTTACAATTTCTCTCCCTGCATAATAACGGAGCACACATCTCCAATTTGTATTATGCGGATCTGACACCAAGGTGAGTCCTTCAACAACTAGTGGCGTTCGAAAATTCCCACAAAACTTTTTTAGTCATCTAAAAAGTAATTCTTCTCTTTCATTGTTATTCTGTTCATGGTCTCGTTTTGATGGACACGGCAGTGAAGACATAAAAGTGGGTTGAACGAGAGAGGGGGATTGACGTGGCATTGGACCACAGGTGGGAATGGAGCTGATGATCCCCACGGATATATTTCAGCATAATTATCGATTACAGATGACATAATAAAAAGCAGCGTGATTCCATGGGACTCCAGGGTGATGGCGACACCGTTTACATACAGTATGTTGGGGTTTTGAACCGTTCTGTATGTGTGTCTGCCTCCTCCTCCTCCTCCTCCTCCTCCTCCTCCTCCTCCTCCTCCTCCTCCTCCATGTTGTCCTTCCCATAAACGTATGGATCAGGGATGGTCCATAGATGGATCCCCTGTTGCTTTGGCTTAGCTCATTGATACTTTGATCTCAATGTAAGCGCATGACGTCCTCATGCATAGTCAGGCTATTGATCTTTTATTTCCCAGCATGCCCTCTTCCTGAAAATTGATTGGACGACTAATTGTGTCCTCACGTTCTCAACAGTATCTCTCCCGAACTAAACTGTGTTTCTTCCCTGTTACCATGGCACCGGCATGTTTAACAGAGAGAGAGAGAAGCCCAGAGAGCGACTATTTTAATGGCAATTACTGTCCCGGTATTCAATTTGCCTTCTCTTTCCCAGGAGTTACCTCCAATTAAAAGTTAAATTGCTTAGGTAAACATTGGGCTTTGCTACATTATCTGAATATTTCAAAAAAGCCTTGCGGTCTCGCGGCGGTCTTCGATCACACGCCAACGGTAATTGGGTTGGAGTTCAGACGCTGAAATGTGTTTTTGAGTCTAAATGTTGATGCTAGAATTCACTTTCAATTAATTATTTAGTTGGACACAGTACCTGGCGCTTTTCCCTTCCCTGATAATGGGCTTCTAGGACCGTAGTTATTATAACCGAACCACACTGTATAATGTAATATTTCTACAGTGCAATATTTTATATTTCCGAGGAGTACTTCAGCTTGTTGTCACATCAGCATGGAGCGCGGGAAAAAGGTTGGCCTTGTGTTTTACATCAGTATCTGGTATAATGGTGCATGTTGACGCGGATGTAGTGAACACGGGTGGTCTAATAAATGTTTGCAATAAATTATTCATAGCTGCTTCTCTCGCCATTCAGGGGGTGTGTGTGTGTGCGCCTGTGTGTCTTTTCAAGTGTAGTTCAGTGCAACAAGTCATTAAATTCAGCGATACACACAACCAGATACAAATGTTGACTTTATTCACTACAGTGTGTGACTTGTCAAGACCGTGGAAACCCAACCTTTATTCAGCTCCGAAGAACACAACGCCGAGAGAGATCCTCGGACGTCTTTTTCCTTTTCTTTTCTTCCTGCACAAACTCGTCAATCCTTGTGGAGACGTAAGAGTGAATTATGTCCGGAGCCGTTTGTTGTTTGTTTATTAGGGGAGGTTCGCGGCTCGCCTGCAGCGAACACAGCCAGACAGAGAGCTCATTTCAGGCCGGGATAGTGATGGAGAGGGACCTGTCTGCGCTCTGTCATCCCCAGATGGAGTCATCTAACTGTGAGTGTGCGGCGGCATCTGCCGGGTGAGAGGGGATGCAGAGGAGTCTGCGAGCATTGGACGCGCCACGTAATGGCAAACAACGTGCAACCGATGTGCTCTACAAGCTTGAGACGAGCGTAGCCACTAAGATGTTCGGCATGGCGCGTGCATTTCTCGCGATCGGTCAACGATGCCCAAATTCGGACTGAGTTGTAGGGGTGGGTGGGTGGGGGGGGAACTCCCATCCGAAAGGTTCTGAGTTCAAGCCCTGATGTCTGCAGCCATACCTGCAGGCGTCCCTGAGCAAGAGGCTGAACCCCTATTGGCTCCTTATATCTGAATGCCCTGAAGTCTCTCTGGATAAAAATCGCTAAATAATAGCGAACGTTGGTACTAAAACAGTATATTTCCCTATATTACAGCCTTCATTGTGCTATAGCTGTACAAATTGCCAATGTAGTTGACCTCAGGGGATGTTATTGTGCATACCCTACCGCTAATGTGCTGGGGAATGTAGTAGACCTCATTCCATGCGAGTATCTGTATCCAGGGGGAAGAAATCCCCGTCTGGAGATCTCCGGTGGCAAGGGTCACGCAGAGATATTGCCATTCAGGTTCTGTAAAGGGCAGGGCAGAGGGCTGCAACCCCAGCATTAACTGAGACTAAATTACACCGGCAATAAGGAGACTTTCCGCCAGACATGTCAGAGGTGCGAGAAGGTGTTATGAAGGTACAGCGCGGTAATTAGAAATAGGAAAGTGCACTGTGGTGTGATCAGCATTTTTAAGCTCCAGCACTTTGAGTTCCAGTATTGAGACAATGTTAACTGAATATATTGAGACCATGCTAACTGGATAACACTGTTGAAGGCAGTAATGTGGACGGAATTGAACAATTCGCTGACAATTTAATCAGTATGAATACAAAAAAAGTGTAGTTAATGGTGAAATCAGACACATAGTATTATAGTAGTAGTATTTAATTTATATTTCATTTGTTCATTCAATGGGAATTAATGGCTATTTGCACCATACACTCACGTGGAACGCATTTATTAAATCAGTACTTCTTCATAAAGCTTGGGGCTTTTACTTTCACTATATACGACCAGAATCAATTTGGAAATCTAGAAATGAGCATGTAAGGCTTTCAGGGGCAAACGCTGTTGTGGGTCTGACCTTTATAACAATGTTCTCTTGGCATTCACTATGTCAACAGAGCTGACATGGAGAATGTATTTTATTGATCTCGTTAACAGCAGGAGGCGGTGTGTTAAGTGCATTGATTGCAGACTGTTTGTACAAATTTGGATTCTTTCACAGAGAAGACAAAAACATACACAATGGGTTATCATTGTGCCCAAATTATATTGCTTTAATTTGCCATTCTGCAGCAGTTTAGCAATGTTTTATCACGGCGGCTTGTGACAGGATTAATAGCCTGTTGTCCTCGATGCGTTAGAGTTTTACCTCTTCGCGACTGCTGGAAATATTGTACATTATGAGCTATATATCAGGACAGTTTCAATGGGAATCCAACTCATTTTGCTCGGACAAACTGCCCTCTGTTACGCTTCATAAAATATGATGTTAATGCCACTTTGGAGAGAAGTTAATGTTTTGTGCGATACATTTAAACTAGAGAAAAGCAATGGCCTGATACGTTTATGAACGCCACTATTTCAGCATCGTACTATGGCTACACTTCCAAGTTTATATTTTCTTATTGGAATTCGCTTTTTAAGAGTGAATGCTTTGTTATGCTTGCTTGGGAGGACTTGCGTCACTTGTTTTCCTTCAGTCAGAACTCGCACAGAGGAGGCCCTCATGGAAGGTAAACTGCAGAGGACCGCACAAATATTGGCTTAAAATTAAGCTTGCTAATTAACTTCACAGCACAACTTCTCTGCACCAAATTTAAGCAAGTGATGAGCCTTTGGTCAAGAAATGGTCGCTGTGACTGTGCAAGAAATATAGAGAAGACAAACAACAACTCAATACATAAACAACAAAATGGACTTCAACTTCAATTTGAGCCATGCAGGGGCGACGGAGTAGGCGACTATTTCATCAGCATTCTCGGCGGAAATATCTCAAACTGATAGTAATTTAGAAATGGTTTAAAATCCAATCTGCGTCTGAGAAGCTGCGCTGTACCGCGCTTCATTTTCATATCTGATGGTGTGACACGCATGATGAACTCTGTACTTATTTATTTAATGATAATGATTTCTGAGGTCGGTGGACGGTATGTCATTAAAATCTGGAAGGTGTGATACGCTGCTTCCTTTAAACCGAGCTAGCTAGGGCTTATCACAATACGCATGAGTTCCTCTCTTAGGTTGAATTTAGGACACACACTATTGAGATGTACTATGTCTGTATCTCTGAGAGAGGTAACTAGTTTGCACTAAAACACCCAAAATAAAACAACCAAAAATATTGATCTTTTATCTGCATCATGTCTAGTTGTTTTTCGTAGAAACTTGGCCGTGTGTGTAGCTTTTAAATAGTTTTGTAGCTTCTCCGATTTTGCTTGCATTCGATTATTCTCAGCCTCACTTGTAAGTCACTTTGGACAAAAGTGCCTGCTAACTAAATGTACAATATAAAATATGTACTGTACGTGCTCAGGGTGGAGGTGAGCTCATGGTAGTATGCAGTGAAAGTCACTTTTTTTGTCTCCCCTCATATCAGAATATAGACCAGTGTCTTGGTTGGCGATGATGAATTTTCTAGTGAGTCGGGGTGCTGGGGTCAAGGGCCCCAACTGAGGGGTCTGTGGTTCGGTTTTCTTTGTGCGCTTCGACGGGCCCTTGAAGGAGACGCCTAAGGTGGCTGACCCTGTATTAAAGCCAGAGGGCCACACAGAGATGGACTCTAATGAGGGATCAATAGAGAATACGCAGAATTTAAATTATATTAATGAATTTACCTTGAGGGATGAGTGCTCCTTGGATAACTCATGAACTTTTAAATGGTGTATAGTTTGCCTCTTACATATTTATAATAATATTATGGACAGATGAGGAACCAATTACGTGAATTTGATTCTGAAACCGCTAAGTGTACAGATCTGTAAATAATGACACACACAGAATCATTTTCATGCAGTTTTGCTCCAAATGCTTTTGAATCACATCACATTCACATCAAACACTCACTTAATAACATAACATTTCAGTTCTACTGGCCTACACTTTACCGTTTATATTGTGCTTCTCTAAAGTACCCTCTCCAAAACACTTCTTATCTCACATTGAACGTGAATGTGTCTAGCGAGTTAAATAGGTAATAAGCTCCTTCTTTGTTCTGATCAATTCCTACGGTTTTGCTCAAATTGTGGACCTCAAAAGAGACGAGGACCTAATTTCCCGAACATCTTGGCTTGCTTGGATCCGTTGCGTTAGACGGTCGATATTTCTCTCCTGAGCGGGCCAGAATCAGTATTCCAGCATTAACCCCAGTTTTCAGGGCCGAGAAGGAGAGCATTTTAGAGTCCAAGAGGCCAGGGGCACCGCTAGGCCTTGCTAGCGGTGGCTAGGTCTTGCTAGCGGTGAGAGGATGACCAGCAGCCGGTTTGCATCCTTCACTGACAATTAGCGGGGTATTCCTGGACCTGGAGCCCTGGTAACCAGACATGGAGAGATGGGGTGAAAGCTGTGATCATCCATATCAATTATTGGGCATCTGACATGGCTATTTACATTGCCAGGGAGGCTTCGTACGCTCCAAGTGAGGAGGACGCCGCCATCTGGACCTGCTTCCTGTGCTCACCCACAGCAGAACCTCAACACCTCAGGTCTGCTTTCCACTAAACCCTCACTGAAAGAATCGCTGTGGTCATCAGATATGGTTTATGAGTTAACCGTTTGAGCCCATACTGCTTAATTTCCTTTCAGTTTGGATTATGATGATGATAATGGTTATTTAGCAGGCTGCTTATCTAATTGGGATTACATTTTTTTTTTGATTGAGCCTATATTTTTATTTGTAAAACACTATCACTATCTTAAATGGTAAAACTACACATGAGAATTATATAGAAGGGACAACAGAGACACTACTGCTGTTTGATGCTCTGGCTGAAACGTGACATCAAGTGACATCACTCAGCACTCATTTGGGTACCCCAGAGATATTACCTGTGTGGTTTATCTTCAATTATAATAATTAATTTTAGATTAATAATGTATTGCAACTTTCATTTCTCGCTTCGGTTTTCTCTCCAGAACTTCCTTGGTTAAATTTCCCCAACCTATAAGGTCATATTTGGGCTCATATTCTATATGCCTTGAGCACATTTGAATTATTGTGTGCTCAGTCTAAGGCACCTTAGGCCACCTAATGTCCATCAAAGAAAGGTCACATGAATTCAATGTCATTGGACAAAGTTAAAGGCCATATACTATATATCACTCCACTTAGTTCCTCTTCAATTACTTTTTTTTTTTAAAATTCTGGACAAAAGTCTACTTTTATATCTGGTCTCCATTGGCCATTTGCAAAGAAGCCTATCCATTTAAATGAAATGGCAGGAGCCCTTGGGAACTGTAAAAAGCAATTAATGCATATTATCTGTTCCAGCATACTCAGCAAAGTGAGTCTGTAAGGTGTTGAACTGTACTCAGCGTTGAACTATTCATTATATGCTTTTATTATTTGATAGATTGTGATTATTTATGTATTATGAACCACAATGAATGCCAATTGGCACCATTTTATTTTAACTAGGCTAATACAGTTAAATGAAAAAAACTTTCTCTGACTATCAATATTCAAGTTTTTTTGTACAACCCCAGCTTTAATTAAAAAACTTGACCAATGCTTCTGTTATATATTTGCAAACGCTACTGTAGCCTATCCCATAGAAGGGGCTCCTCTATACAAACCAGAACTATAAAGTAAGTGGTAAATGATCTTGTCTGGCCCATAATGCATCAGTGTGTTGGTGGTGGTGGTGGGGGGGGGGGGGGGGGGTAAATCAGGATTCCCATTTGTGGCCAGAGACAGTCTAGTCTATCCTCCCTTTCCTCTCAGGTGGTACAGGATTATTCCGTGTCAGCCCCTGACAGCTCCTGGTGCTGGCGGAGAGCTGCGGATGCCCTTTCTTTGTCCCTGCTTGATGCTCGTCTTTAAAATGGGAGAATGTTAGACCCCACCTAATACATGTGCCCTCTATGAGAGACCCACACTCCCCGCGGTGCCCTCCCTAACACCCTCTCCGGGGGGAGGCGGGGGATGAAAGGACGGTTGCCTCAGCTCACCCGGCCCCCGCAGGATCTCACAGGCGGACGATGTTTTTTAATATTGACTTATTTTATTATGCACCAATGTCAGTCACTTCATGGGAAACGACCGCCTCTGGGTCGGTGGGGGGGAATATCTTCTGAACAGAAGTTGGCATGATTTAAAATAATAATAATAATGGCAACAGACACATCCTGGTTATCCGCACGATAATTGTTTTAGCATGAGTTACCATGGCGCCATGAGCGATGGCGACGGCCACAGCTGGGCATCGGGTCTTCAGTCCACTCTGTCTGGATGGAGGCAAATTCATCTCTATGGCCTTCAGAGGATATTACACAGGCAGGAATCACATTTTAGAGATATTTAAGGGACAATCATTTAAAAGAGAATGTAAAATAAAAGTATTTGCGTTGAAAAAAAGTGGTACATAAAAGTACATGAAAACAATTCAAAGATCAGTCCTCCAGCAATACAAAATAGAGGTTGGGTGCCTCCTGGCAAAGCATTGGACCCAACCTTTTAAAACATGGAGTCAGTCCTGCTTTGATTGACAGCCGCTGGCCCCGGTCGAGGCCCTCTGAAGGCACGGGCACCAGGGAGCGTTTGTCTGGTGCTCTCAGGCAGTTCAAGGTGAACGCCATAAAATATTGACGTCAAAATGATCGCTAACTACCCTTAGTGGCGTGCTTGTGAAGAACGTGGCGCTCGAGCCTGGCGTTGTTCAAAAAACCCTCCCAAAAAACCCTGCGGATGTAAAGTAGCCTACCTGCAATAGAGGCGGCCGTGTAGATAAGAGAATACAGATGAGTCCAGCCCAGCCCTGAAGGGAAGGCCTTCACTTGTTCTGGAAGTGGGTTAATGAGCGGCTGTTAATGGGAAAAGTTTTCACTTCCCCTCCCCTGAAGATGTGCAACGTAATTATTTGATTTATGAGTTGGCTTTAGCAGCCAAACCCTATTCCCCCCCCCCCCCCCACACACACACACACATGTGAATAGATTGGAGGGCTTCAGCCAGAGGTTTTGTGAGACAGACGGTTAATGCTAACTAGCTCTCTCCTCCTCCTCCTCCTCCTCTATCGCATCAATACAGCATTGCCCCGAAGAAGCGCCAAACGCCGCACGGCCCGCAAACATGTCAGGGCTGTGTTTGCTTTTAATACCGAGCCGTCAACCGGTACGGGACTGTCAAAGTTAGATGACCGGAAAAACAAATAACTAATCCAGAAGCTCGGATGAAATTAAACTGCCAAAAGTCCAAGCGTACAGACAAAGGGAGCGATAAGGATCTCGGTTATTGTGGGATTTCGGGTCAGTCTGAGAATAAATAACCGGGGGAATGTGCTATCACGCCTCATTCAGACACATTGTTCTGTCGTTATTCTCCTGCTTGTTTCCACTGCCGGATGCAATAATCTCCCCTTTCTTCTGTTTTTTCCCACTGTAATCCAACCCTCGGAGCCGACAGAAACCAGTGTGCTGGTTCATTGTGCTGCTGCTGCTGCTGACGGTCTCGGTGTCTGAGGAGGATTAGCTCCTTCTACAAGTTTCCTTTGCCTTAGATGATCTAGTGCCGCATAATTAGGCCAAAATTGTGCTACACATATTTCTGTTTTTTTTTTTTTTTTTTTTTTCCCCTGTTTCGACCCCTCCTCCTTGGCCCTGACAACATGTCCGACAAATCGCAACGCAATCCGTCTCTGTCGTCTTTTAATTTGGTTAAGTGAACGCGGTCCGTGTCCAGGGCCGTAATTACAGTGCGGAGGTAAAAAGGTTGCGGTGCAGTTTGTCAGAACGGGGGCCGCTATCGGTGCGGTCGGTGTCTTGCGTCCCGTGTCAATGAATTACCGCCCGCCGCGATCACTTACCGGAATGAGAAAGAGCGGTTGTGTGCAGAAACGGACCCTTTCCAGGACAAATGAAACGTTTCGGTCGTAAGTGGCTTTTAATGAGGAGCTGTCAATCAAATGAACCGAGTAAATTGCAGCTCTTTTAATTACAGTAATTTATTGCTCATTTGGGGATAAATAAGTTGTTTTTTATCCCCATCCATAAACATTGATCTCAAATAATCGGTAGCTCGGTGCCACCCTCGTGTTCAATACCTACAAACAGCATTTAGCCAAATTAATAGACTAAAAAAAAAAAAAAAAACGCTTCGCATATTCGCTATAGACAGTGTTTACAAACAAATCAAGATGAAATTATCACTTGGCGACAAATGTGTTTGTTGGCGTGAAATATTTTTTGTTTTCATAGTTATCACTTTTATGTTTTCAGCGCTAGCGTCCTTAATCACTGTCCTCATTAAGATGTATAATCTAACCCAGCCTGTCTTTGAAATTAATTCTAAATCTTATTTGGTTATAGTTTAGCTTACACATATTTAGGGTGTCTGTGGGACTAAACGTGGTAACTAAACACAAACTAATGACCTTGGCCGTCGGGTACCTTGAAGGCGTCGGTATTGAAATACCTTTAGTTGTTGGGTTACGTGGTGGTGTACCGTTACGCCGGGTCAAGGATCTCAGAGCCCTTTGTGGACAAGCATCTGAAGTGCCTTTTGGCGAAGCACTGAACCCTGTGCACTGTGCCTTTCCTCTTACCACACAACAGTGTTTTCATGACACATGCGAAGACATATTTGTAGCTAAATATGGTATTTAGTTAATTATTCCCCATTGGCTGAAAATGCTGTAGTCAGCTAATCTTCCTGCAGGTCCACACGTAACACATTAGACATCAACAACATACCAGATGTGTAGAAACAGAATCAGTAAACCCGATGACACTCAGTGAGTTGAGACGCACATTAATTACTTATTACTTATTTTTTCTTAAGAGGTTAAGTAAAACACCTACGAGCACTTCTTCCACCACCGGGGCCTACCTACTTCTTTACTAGAGGACTACAGGGATACTCCAAACCGTTTTTTTTTTTTGGCGTAGTTTTGGCATCACTGTCTCTGTTGCTTATCTGTGTAGTGTGTGCACAGCGCCGGTCCTCCTCTGATGGAGGGGCTGGCAGTAGGCAGCCCGGTGCTGACAGACACTGCCTGAGGTTAGCAGGAACCCCACTGCCCTCTTCCCTGTAAACACACCGCAGCGCCTCACATAGCTATTTTCACAGTGGGGTCGAAAAAGAGATCGAAAGAACTACCTGGGTCTACACACGCGCACGCGCACACGTTAACGCATGCATGTGTGTACAGACGCAGGTACGCATGCACATAAACAAACAAACGCGCATTCACACACGCACACACACATGTACAAACTACTTTTTCCGCACACACACATGTACAAACTACTTATCGGTGTGTTTCACGGTTTTATGGAGCCTTCCTCTTCTCTGCCTTTCTTTTAATATGATTTTGACTTTAGAATAAATACTAGATTTAATAGATTGTTCTTGACAGCCCGCAAACCCTGTGCGTTGTAAGTTCCCCCACCAAATATAAATACATTGATGGTTATGTGGTTTGGTTATTGCGACTGTAAAACGATATCCTGAAGCCGGCCATCTTTTTTTATGAGTATTAAATTGCATTTATTGGGAGCTATGAATGGCGATGAGTGCGATCCGCGCTCTAATCCGAAGACCCGGGGGGGGGGGGGGGTGACGCTGAGACAACAGCATGCAGGAAACAACGGCTGAAATGTACAACAACATCAATCTCTATTTGTCTTTATTGCTCAGCAGATTGTAGCGACGCCCACTGGGGTCGGTCGGGTTTAGAGGGTACTAAACTACAGGACCGGGAGGGCTTCAGCCGTACGGGGCTGTAGTGGATGAAATCCACTGGGGACTCGCTGTGTGACTGTGGGCAGAGCGAGCTCAGACACAATACTGTGTGTACAGTTCGAGAACTGTTTGTTTTTGTAAATCAAGAACAGTTTGTTTTTGTAAATTATCTCATGTTAGATTGTTATGTTGCTGCTCCTCTTTTATTAGTCATCCACACACCTGTCTGTTTAACTATCTATCTGCCTCCCTGTCTGTCTTGTCTGTCTGTGTCTGCCTGCACATCCATCTCGAGACATCCCCTGCAAGCCGCATTCCCCTATCTATCCCAGTAAATACATCGGCTTTAGTTTTTATTTTCATTTTTTCATTTTTTATTTTCGTTTGCGTCGACGCAGTAGGGTAAAAAAAAAGCGAGGTTGCGGCAGAGGACGATAAAGAACCTGAGCTGTAAAGCGGCGCTCGTTACGGGGGCCCGCAGCCCCCTGTCGCGGTAATGCGGGACTGCATAGCCCGCGGGACCTTATTATCCATCTCTGGAGCTATTTTGCTCACTGGCTTTCATAATCACCCCCAGTAAAAGCCTTTATCTGGGCTCTGGTGGGTGATAGAAGAGGGAGACAGAATCTGCTAAGTGCTATTCGCAGAGTGGACGGACGGACGGACGGACGGACGGACAGAAGGACAAACTGACAAAGAGTGCTTTGGTATTCTCTCTCTCTGTATCTCTCTCTCGCCGTCTCTCTCTCTCTGTCTCTCTCTGTCTCTCTCTCTCTCTCTCTCACGGGCCATTACGGACTTGGGTAATCAGGATTAGGCAGGCCACAGAACAAAACAGGCAGACGATGAGAGGGGACACACATTTCCAATGGCTGACTCCACAGTGCTCGGCAGCAGAGTTGTGGAGCGGGGTTGAGTTTAAACTGTGTTGAAGTTTCTGGGAAAGTACGGGCGGCTGCAGAGGAAACTTAGAATGAAAAGCCAATCACTTAAACAGTCTGCTGCAGAAACACTCTGCTCTGTAATGGATATGGCTCTGCAGCCGCAGGATGTGGTGGGACCGGGTGTGTGTGTGGGTGCGTGTGTGCAAATTACCTTGTGACGTGTGTGTGTGTGTGTGTGTGTGTGTGTGTACAAATTACCTTGTGATGTGTGTGTGTGTGTGTGTGTGTGTGTGTACAAATTGCCTTTTGACGTGTGTGTGTGCGTGTACTATCGCACTGTGGAAGTGATTCAGCTGTAGGGCCGGTGAGCGGTGGGGTGTGATGTATTAGATGGTGATGGGGAGGTAAAGATAGATTTATTAACCGCAATTAGCATCAAGCCGTTGTAAAAGGCTGGTCCGGTGGATGATCTCAAAGGCCCAGCTGCTGATCAGCGGCGCTCTTGTCTCATTAGGACAGACCTTGGCTGGAGGGAGAGAGAGGTGGAGACAGAGGGAGGGAGAGAGAGAGGTGGAGACGGAGGGAGAGAGAGAGGTGGAGAGAGAGAGGAAGAGACAGAGGGAGGGAGAGGTGGAGAGAGAGGGAGAGAGAGAGGAAGAGACAGATGGAGACAGAGGAGGAGAGAGGAAGAGATGGAGAGAGAGAGAGGAAGAGACAGAGGGAGAGAGAGGGAGAGAGAGGAAGAGACAGAGGGAGACAGAGGGAGAGAGAGGAAGAGACAGAGGGAGAGAGGAAGAGACAGGGAGACAGAGGGAGAGAGAGGAAGATACAGAGGGAGAGAGAGGAAGAGACAGAGGGAGAGAGAGGAAGAGACAGAGGGAGAGAGAGGAAGAGACAGAGGTAGAGATATAGGTGAAACCAATCACGCTACTGTGTCTCGTCTAATGGAGCTGCAGCCTTCAAGCGTCCCTAAATATTGCATTTCTATTTCCTCCCGTCTCCTCCTCTGTCTCCTCTTCCCTCGCTGTCTGTTATTCTGTCCTCCGTCTGTATCTTTTATAAGATAAATTAAAGATGGATGAAGCATCGTTTTCTACGCTTAATCTATCTGTCTGGTTCTGACAATGTCTCTCTTTGTCTGTCTGTCTTGTTGGATCTAGTTGAATTCATCAGATATGTGTTTATATTTTATTTACGCTGTTATTGTTATTGCATGTTGCACAGTGCCTGGAATATGAATGTGTCTTTAATGACGATGGGCAGCATGGCTCAGGTGATAGAGTGGGTTATCTGGTTCGATCCCTGGCTCCTCCTAGCCAAGTGCCGAGGTGTCCCTGAGCAAGACACCTAACCCGCCGTCGTTTATGAATGTGTGTATGAATGGGTAAATGTGAGGGGATAAATGCAAAGTGTGTTGAGTCTGAAAAGTGCCACAGGTCTGAAATAAATGCTCTGTAAATGCATTTACCATGTAATGACTTCCACCGTTGTTATTGTGCATATGACCAATACAACTTGAAACTCGATATAACGCTATCCCCCGTTGTCTCATTCAATACCTCTTTCTTTCTTTACCTTTCCCCTGCCCCCCTCACCTTTCAGCTCGGTGCCGAGAGCTGCTCCCAGTCATGGCTCCAGCTCCTATTTCATCACCTATGAATATGCATGCAGGTTAAGTCACGCACTCCCCTCTAATTGCAGTGGGATGAAAAGGAAGCTCAAAGTGTATTAGTTCGCCGGCGCCGCTTCTACAGAAAGTAGAGCGGTGCCGTCGACGGGGACGACTGTTTAGTCATTCAGGTGAGGCTTCTAGCCAAAGCGACAGTGAATTTAGCTTCGTGACATTAAGGAGCCGGTAGGAGTTGGGCATCTTATAGGTAGGCTGTGGACATCGGGGAATCGAACCCAGTACCTTTTTGGCTGGGAGTCGAACACCCAAACCACTCTATTATCGTGCCCCCGGTAAGCGGGTGAGGACTGCAGTTCAAAAAAACTGTTGAAATAATTGTGTTTTTATTTAATCACAATTGTCTTTTAGTTTAATAATGTATCATTCCTTGGCCTAGCTCAGGTTTTTGACAGAGGTCCCGAATGTATTTTCTTCGGTTTCATCTGATTATGTGTGTTTTAGCTCCAATGTTGCCCCCACCCCCGCCCTCCCAATTTATGCAACAACGCTTCTGCCAATTAGGTTTTAAGCAAATGTGATTACAGAGAATAAATGGCGAGGTTCGGCTCTAGTAGAGGGTGGCGCCTCGGTTTACCTAAGGCGAGGCGCTCAAACTTCAGGGGGGGGGGGGGGGATCAGTAGGGGAGAAATCAAATGAAGCTAATTTTGAGGGATATGTGTTTAATTTTGAGCATTTGCACGAGCACAGTGGAGCATTTCAGATTAAAAGCACTCAAAGTGTGGCAGCCATGAAATCACTTTAATTAGACCATCTGATGATCCACTGGTGTCTTGATTTCCACAGGATCCCTGATCAAGATAATGAGAAATAAATCACGAGGCACTCGGGGTCTGTTGTCGTCGTCAATAATAATAATAATAATAATAATAAAAAAAATAATGGCGCTCTTTTTGAAGATGTTCTCGTAACTTAAAAATAAATATCTATATTCTGCAATTTTAAACAAAATATCTGACCGAATGTGTAATATGCTTTTGTAATAATACATATATAGTTAATCATTATTTTATCAAATACATGAACCTATATAATCTCTATCTATTCAACCCATGCACCCCCTACCCACACAAATATTATCATATGTAAAGAAACATTGTGGCATTTTTATGAACAAGGACAAAACTATACACATTACAGATTTTGTCAGTTCTAGTTTGATATCCTGCAAGTTTCCACTAGAACTGACTGATTGAAAACGCTCTCCCACTTAAAGATAAAGTTAGAGAACATTTCTGGTCAGTTCTAGCGGCGGAGCCTACCAGTGGTGAACTACGAGACGCGGTTTGAAGGTCACAGATTGACTGTTGGCCAGAGTGATAGCTGCCTCTCTTGGAACAAAGGTCAATCCATCAGACCCAGATCCCATCTGTGCAGAGCAAACACACAGACACACATGCGCGCACGCACATGCGCACGCACACGCGCAAGCACGCACACGCGCAAGCACGCACACATGTGGTTACTGGAGTTGCGTTGGCATTTAAATGGTTTCCACAACTTTTCTCACCAAAATCACAGTTCAAGCGCTCTTGTAGCCCTTCAATCATCCTCTTAGTTTCCTCTTTGCTCCATTCTCCGCTACTTCTGCTACCCCAGTCTTAAAATTGAACAAATATCGTATAAAACTGAATGTAGAATTTCACACAACCTTCGTTCCTATGGGGATCATGACCAGGCCACACACAGGCTCTACACATACATATCCAGGCAGTTTTAACTTCCGTCAAAATATTTGAGAATACTTGCCACGCTACGGCCTCAGCCACGACGGGTTTATAAGGGGTGAAAAGCGATGATGCTACAGTAGTTTCTGCTCCGCGGGTCCTGGAGGTCCGGCGCGCTCCACGGCGCCGGTGCGCGTTTAATTGAAAGCGTCCCTCCGTTGTTCCGGCTGACAGGCTTTATTTACAGAGATAAGCAACCCAGAGGTGACCTTGCTCTGTTCCGATGGGGGTGAGCGCCCCCGCCACCACCCCGCAACGCACCTTCAATCTCGATGGAGTATCCCTCTGATTACACTTCGCCCACTTCCAGCCGGGCCGCCATCGCCGCCTCATTTTCCCCCCTCTTTCTTCGTCGTTTTTATTCATTTATTTGTATTTTTTCATTTTCCTCCCGGCCCTCGTTTCCTCAATTTTGAAATCTGCGACGGGCAGAAAGTGAAAAATATGTGTAAACGGTGCTTCAGTCAACAGATCAACAGCCTCTTCTGTTCCGAGCGACCGGCGCTATTGATTACACAGAGCAGTGTGTTCAGAGCACTAGCTCTCTTGGCCTGCTGTCATCACAGGCTAGCCACCAAGCTAAAAGCCATTCACCACCCTCTCTGTCTCTGTCTCTCTGTCTCTGTCTCTCTCTCTCTCTCTCTCTAGACAAGGGGGAAAAAAGGAGTCCACTATTGCAATTATAAGTCAGGGGCAGAAAGGCGATGGCGTTTGACTCGATAACGGCGTTGCGGGTTCCATTCCCAGCCGAAGGTCGCGGGTTTTTATATTTATTCGTGTTTATTTGAATGTCCATTTATTTCCTCGGCAGCATCAACCTGATGACAAAAAAAACAGAAGCGGTGCCACGGTTTGTCGGGGCTAAGTCACATTCACACACTTTTCTCCTGTAATTGATATTAATTGCTTGTCAGTCGCCGCGCACTCTGTCCTCCATGCATGACAGTCACATGACTGACTGTGGAAATTTCCGTACTCTCTCGCTGCCGTGAGAGTAAGTGACTGTGTAAACCCGGGTGTGTGAGGGAGTTACTCAGTTAATTATTTTAAGGAAATAATAAAATAAAAAAAAAACAACACGTTTGAAAAACAGTCACATAATGTAGAAATAGGAGTATTTTGAAAGCCGTAATTTGACCACACAATTTTGACAGAAGGGTGTTTATGGTGATGATGTCGGCGTAATTGTTCTGTAATGGTGTCAGGAGAGACGCAGACGACTCTCTGAGCAGCCGATGATAGATGGAGCTGGCAGCAGAGTTGAGTTGATGAGGAGAGAGAGAGAGAGAGAGAGAGAGAGAGAGAGAGATGAAACGCAGAGGGAGCTGTGCATGCAGGCAGAGTGGAGCAGTTCGATATGCTTTGTTCCAGGGTCCCCGGGCCCTGCCTCAGGCCACGTTACTGCATTAAAGATCCTGCCGTTCTGAGACCAGCTTTCAACACCTCTCTCTCTCTCTCACTCTCTCACTCACTCACTCACTCACTCGCTATCTCTCTCTCTCTCGCTCTCTCTGTCTGTCTCTCTCTCTCTCTCTCTCTCTCTCTGTCTCTATACCTTTCTCTCTCTCTATATACCTTTCTCTCTCTCTCTCTCTCCCCCCCTTTCTCTGTCCTACTGTCTCTCTCGCTCTCTCTCCCTCTCCCCCCCTCTCTCTCTCTCTTTCTCTCTCTCTCTCTCTCTCTCTCCCCCCCAATGCTACTGTAAACACACACACTTGTCAGAGAACCTCAGGTAAAAGTTGAATATTAGAAATGCGTCGAGACAGGGTGAGAGACAGGAAGACGTAGATGATTGGGGGGGGGGGGGGTAAAAAAAAGGCTTAAAAAATAAGCTATAGGTGGGGAAAAAATAAAAAAATAAACGAATACTAAGACTCGGAGAGACTGCTTTGAAGACTTAAGGCCTAATCCGATCTGAACAGCTCTCCGTGTTGCTGTTCGCCTTTCATACCTGCGACTGCTGCGAGGATGCGGGGGAACCGGGGGGGGGTGGGTTGGGGGGCCGGTCAAGGGATTCAGACTGCAGAGGAAGAAGAGGGCTTTTTGTTATCGGTGGGAGCAGTGTTTTATAACAGAGATTATTATTAAGCTTGCTTTGTTTGCCCAGCGACCATCGCATCCCGTGTCCCGCATTGTGATGGGTCAGCGCGCGGATGGCCACCCACCCACAGATCCTCCGATTTGCTCTCCTCTCCGCTCTGAAAAGACATCGTCTTCGGGGGAGAGCCATCGCCACGGTCATCCCTCATGCTCCAACTTACATACTTACTTATGTACATCATATTACACTTCTTCACCCCCCCCCCCCGCCCCCACCCGCACCCTGTGCATGTTGTCGTCGGTCGAAACAAGGAGTCGTGCGTTCAGTTGGAGACTTGATTGCACAGAAGGCATGCGATGCACACGCTGTGATTGTTCAGATGGGAAAGAGCCGGTAATCTGGAAACGTGGCAAATGTTTTGTCATCTGAGCTTGCACATTTATGTTCACACATTGGAAAAGTGTGCTGTGTGTTTGGAAAACTGAACATTTGAGTATAATATATGAGATATGATATATAATATATATATACGCCTATATAAGGGTATATAATTAAAGGTAGGCTAATATTATTAATGCTGTGGTTGTGTGCAATACTTTATGATTGTATTATTTTTAACTTTAAATAGTGATTATGTCTTTTTTTTGTGTGATTTTGATTTTGAGTTGTGATTTTCTTCTTTTTTATCAATTTATATTTATATTTATTTATTTATATTGGTGAATAGTTCTACCCTAGTCTAAATACACCAAAAAAAGGTGTTGAAAGTGTTCAGCAGCCGGCTCTTCTTATTGACTCTCAGTCTCTAGTCTGCTCCGTGGGGGGGGCTATCGAATGTGAGGAAAGTAACGAGACAAAACACTATTGTTGGGATGCCGCTGAGATGATCTTGATCCAAAACGACACAATTTAAGGCTTAGGAGTTTGTTAGGCGAAAGAAGGTGGAAAATGGAAAGCACATGAAAGCGCTCCCTTTCATGCAGCTCAAGTGCTCGTTCCCTACGACAAAGACATGAAGGTCCACGTGGAATAGTGGAGGGGGCATTGAGGACGGCGAAAACGTTGGAGGGTCTTTGGGGGACGCCGCCGGCCCCCTTGTTCGTTTCTACAGGGGCCCGGGCTCCTAATGAAAACCCACTCCCGCGGACCCCGCCCCACAATTTATTCCCCATGTAATGCCAGCGCCTCCATCTCCACCACTCTTTTTCAATTACCAGCCCATCTGGACATTGCTGTTTTTGCTGCCATGGCGGAGAAATCACTTCACAAGACTTCAAAGCTGGTTTTGAACGTTCCCATCCTTCTCCCCCCGCCGCCGCCCCTACAGCGACGCTCGCGCAAAGAACGGTGGGCACAGTGACTGCCAATTAGGACTTCCAACGAGGTACATTATATCTCTGAGAGCAAAAAAAAAAAAAATAGACGTTTCAAAGGGGAAACGCTAAGAGTTAGAGTGAGAGCAAAGTCCTGTTTTGTGAAGAGTGCTGAAACACGTTGGGCCGCGGTTCAATAGTGCCTTTGGCGTGTCGTCATTAAGATTTGAAGGACAAATGTGTCTTTCAAAGGCGGTTGGTCACCCTGTGTGTGTGTGGAAAGTAAAGTTTGCACACAGGGAGCCATTTGAAGCCCCCTTGGATGGAAACCCTGCATGTGTGGAGCGCCCTTCAAACCTTGTCCATACTTGAGGTGAAGCAGGTAGAGGCACAGAAGATCCTTTGTCTGGTCCTAGCATTGAATTAACAACAACATCACATTCAATTGGTCACATTGTGTTGTTCAGTGCTGACATTTTATAAATAAAAAAAGTGCATTCATAAAAAGTGCATTCGTAAATGAGTCTTTGCAACAGCAAATAATTTCAGTATAATCAGTAGGCCTATCCACAAGTCAACAAAACATGCTTAACAGTAATCGGCGCCAAAGCTACAACCGACGACACCCGACGGCTGAAATCGGCGCGGTGTGTCTGGGCCTTAAAAGCGCACATTTGTAGGAGAAAAAAATCAGCACAATGGACAGCTCTCTGATCAACGAACGGCAACGGCATGTTATCAGATCGAACAGATTCACATATTTTATAATGTTTTTTTACGATTTCAGCCACAAAACCTCAGATTTAAACAAACAACTGTGACTTTCAATTTAATCGTTCAGTGGGAACAATGAGGCCTCGCTTTTGATGCGCAGAGGTGTTCAATGCGGGGCTGCACTGCAGAAAGAAATAAACGCAAGTCGTCCTCCACCTGCAGCCTTGATCTATATTTATTTTTAATCAGGGTAAGTGCGGAAAACCCACACTCACACAAGTAGGTGGAGGTGAAGGGGATTAGGACTTGCATAGCCTTAGTGGAGATCTGGGGGAACTCGCTCTCCACAGACAACTAGAAACGGGTGATCGGCATTTCTCCCAGTCTCTGCTTCAAGTCCATATTCGAGCTGAGATCGACCAGGGCCTCCTCCTCCTGCAGGCTCAGTCCATCACGAGGTGTGGCGGGGAAAGAGAACGGATTTCTCACCCACTGATTTCCCATTGCGTTCTCTCCAAAATACTCGCCAAACTGGTCACGCAACCCATTTAAATGTGCAGTGATGACTGGTTGGACAGAGTTAAGAGGCAGACTTGTCTTCTCCACAACATCCTCCAGGGTTGGAAACATTTCCACCGAACCTCGTTCAACACGAGCACACCACAAGTCCAGCTTTTTTCTAAACCCAGACACTTGGTCGTGTGCCGAAAAGACGTGGCACTCTTTGCCCTGGAGAGAGGTGTTGAGGGAGTTGATCCTATCGAACATGTTGGAGAGATAGGCCAACATAGCAAGCCAGTTCATGTCTGCCAGATGTTTTGCCAGTGGAGAGTTCATCTCGGTGAGGAAGAGGAGGACTTCTTCGCACAAATCGCACAGCCTGGTGAGGACTTTGCCCCGAGAGAGCCACCTGACCTCGGAGTGCAGGAGCAGCTGATGGAAGTGAGCGCCCATCTCATTGCAGAGGATTGAGAACAGACGGGCGTTTAAGGCCCGCGATTTAATTAAGTTCACAATTTTGACAGCCTCATCAAGAACGGCACGCAGTTCGTTGGGCATCTTTTTTGTTGCTAAAGCCTGGCAGTGGATAATGCAGTGCTTCCAGACAGCCGCAGGGGCAACTGCCTGCAACTGTTTTACAAGACCGCTGTGACGGCCAGTCATTGCTCTTGCCCCATCAGTGCATATCCCACAACACCAACCCCAGTCAAGGCAATTAGCCTGATAAAAGTTATTCATGGCCTTGAAAAGTTCGTCAGCTGTTGTACGGGCGGGTAGAGGAACGCAAAACAAAAAATCTTCCTGCACACTGAGCTCTTTTATAAACCGAATGTACACCATCAATTGAGCACGGTGTGCGACGTCAGTGGACTCATCCAGCTGAATGGCGTGAAAGGGGCTTTCACGAACACCGTCCAGGACCTGCTTGACATCACAAGCCATGTCTGATATTTGTCGCTGGATGGTATTGTCAGAGATAGGGATCGCGTCTAGTTTAGCAGCAGCTGCTTCTCCCAGCATCACTGAACACACATCTCTAGCTGTAGGGAGTAGCAATGTTTCGCCAATGTTATGGGGTTTGCCTGCCTTCGCCATACGTAGCGCGACATAATAAGATGCTTCTGTCGCCTTAATGTTAATAGTGCCAAATGACTGTATAATGCTTTTTTGTGACTGCAAATCATCACGCTTCCTCTCAAAAAACTCAACTGGCTTGTTCACTAAATTTGTGTGCTTAGTTTCAATGTGACGAAAGTTTGCATGGTCTCATGCTGTCATTTACTAGCACGTCTTTGCAGACCACACACTGCGGCAGAGGTGCAGCCTCGGACCCTGACCAGGTGAAACCTAACTTTAAGTAATCAGGATCATATTTCCTACGTTTTTTGCTGGGTCCTGTCTCCTCCCTTAATGCTGACTTCTGTTGACTTGGGACAAGGAAACGATGCATTTTAAAAGTAATACACGCACGCACAATTGCCGATATCAGAGCTGCATACAGATGTGGACCGTTATTATTTCTTCGCGTGTCGTCGCGCCTCCCCTGTGGCTCTTTGGCGCCCCCCAGGGGAGGCGCGCCTCACCTATTGAAAACCGCTGGTATAGACTAAATGATCGAACTTAAAATGATTGCTACAATGATCGATATAATTACAATAATGGTTATAGTTAGTTAAAGCCCTAGAGCCAGCAGTTAGTGATCTGAAGGCATCTCAACTACCTCAGGAAGCTTGTTGCATGCTATGTACGCACACCATTGTTCTCCACCTTTTTTATATTAAAAACAAGATGGCCGCACCGTCTCTTTTTAAAGCCATATGGCTCAGTAGCTTTGTAAGTTATATTGAAGAGTCCGGTATCCATCCTCAGCTATAGCTTTAAATCCCTGTCCGACTATAACAGTCTTTATTGTCATTTGCGGCAGTGAAAATCTGACGGCTGATTAAATGAAACCATGCGATTCAGTGCTGAGACATAGACATCTGTAATTGCGGGTTGCTCAGCGCAATCTCAATTGTCCACTCATGGTCATTGACCAGGCTGAGCACTCTGGGATTATCTTGCAAATGCTAATTCAGGAGTAGTTGAGAGGTATGAGGACATGGAGAGCACGGAGGGAAAAAAAAATTTCTGCTCATTCTTATGGGTTTAATAAAATTGAGCTTTTCCTTGCTTTTACTTGTTCATTCTTCTCAACCCTTTCCAGTGCCGGTTGCTACCTGCTTTTTTAACCCATAGTTCATGTCGATTATCGTGTTGATCATCATGGTGTTGTTGTTGATTATCATGGTATTGCATACAGTGTATTGTCTGTCTGGAAAAAAAAAAGTATATCAAAAGCAGGAAGTACAGATTCTGAGGAGAGTGTGTATGTTCACGCTGCCTCCGAACCTTATAACTTGTACCTTATACTTTGTACCTTGTACCTTATATCTTATACCTTGTACCTTATACTTTGTACCTTGTACCGTCTATGCTCTGAACTCACCCTAGCTAATATATTCCATTACTTTATTAAACTTCAATAAATCGTCTCCAGCACAGTCCTAATGCAGTGCTCCAGTTTCTCTCGATAAAACCGTTTTATCACAGGTAATAAAAAGTTACAAAACACATTCTTTAATAAGAGCTGCCACTAAATGTTGCTTAATTCCATCTCTTCGCTGCGTGTGAAGGGTTGTGTAAGGGATCAACAGAAAGTAATATCCAGCCTGTAGTGTTCCCAGTCGATAATCCAATCACCTGTGTGTGTGTCCCAGTTCACACACGTTTAGTTTCAAGTCATTCCCTTCCTGAACATTTTTGGCTTTCCTTGACCCCTTGAACCGGTGTCGCCATGCCGAAAGTACTGGGTCATCCCTGATTCAACCTTTATTGGTTTCTGCTACAAGGACTGTCAGGCTTTTGACACACGCTGTGGTCGCATTATCACAATACATTGCCATCGGATTCCCATACCTCTGCACCAGCCAGTCAATGGCCTTTGACAGGTGGGACGCGGTGCACCTGTGACCCAGTGATAGTGCTGGCGGACTCGGGCCTGCGGCCGCGTTCACGTCAATAGTTTGTCTCCGTGTGGGCATGCCTGGCCAGGTCTCCTGAGAGGTTCGCGGTTGACGCATGTTTGCGTCCGTTGACCATATAGGATAAAGGATTAATGATCAACCCGAATCGTTACCCTTCCGAAAACATTTACATTTGATGACTTTATTTTGATGACTTTTATTGGCGCCTCGCCTTATCGGGTACCTCCAACCTTTACTCTTTGGTGTTTCATTTTAAATTATTTTTTAGAGAGTATTCCCTTTTGAGAAAGATATACAGACATACATCACATACATGATAACATATAATAGAATTAACCCTAACCTTTACCCCTAACCCTTACTTGTCAAGAAAACAGACAAGATTAGTATTGACAATGTTAATATGCACAGCGAAGACAGTTGTACACATTGAGACCAAAATCTATCAAATTGTATTCATAGAAAATATAGCTCAAACAGTGTATATAATAATGTGATGTTGTAATTTTGCCAAATGCACGTACCGAACAGTACAGAAATACAGACATGTTTATATTCCAGCAAAGTGTCCTTATCTAATTGTTCACCTTGGGCCGAGGTATGTTATGAGAAGCATGAACAAATTGATTTGGCAGGGAAATATCGTCAATAAAGCAATAAGTGGATTGCACCGGAAGCGCGGTACGTGTCAGCTCTGTGTGCAAATCCCAGTGTTGAGCATCAGACACATTGATATGTAATAAATGGCAAGCAGCATATTTTGAACTATTAAAGATAACACTTGCAGCTGTGCTGAAAGGACCGAAGCCAGATACTAAAATTGCCCAAGGATAAAAATTGCTTTCCGCTGGGAAATGGTTTTAATTCTATAAACATTTTTTATTGACAAAGAGAAAATAAACTAGCTAGCTAGCGTAGCCGGTACACCACCGCTGATAGGGAGACGTTGCAGGAAGGGTAAACTGATTTCTGTCCGTTCCGTTGAATACGCGGCCAACTGAATTGTAAAACTGCATCCTCGTAAAAAAAGAGTGGCAGCACAACATGGCTAAAAGAAAGAAAAAAAAACATTAGGGTCACCTCAAGTTCCCCCCAAAGACACACCAGGGGTGATGAATGGTAGGAGGCGGTCGTCATGGTCATATCCTGCATCCAATTAGCGCTGATCTATTGTCGCCGCGCCGTGTTTTTAATGACCACGGTGGGCGGGAGATGATTGGCCTACATAGAAATGATCCCCCTAATCATGTGTTTATCACAGCCGTGTCTGAGCACCCCCAACCCCCCCCCCCCAGGACGCTGCTCCCTCCCCCCCCCCCCCCCCCCTCCCAAACACACTTTGGGGGGGGGGGGGGGGGGGGGATTATGGCACAAACACCACCCCTTCCCCAAGCAGCAGCAGCAGCAACAACAATACCATTATCATTACCGCAGACACAGAGGAGGTTAAGGCCATACTGGAACCCAAATAGACAAAGACCTGAATCTCCCCCCATGAACCAATAACACTGTTTTCCTAGCGGTGGGCTGATCGTAGGCCATTACTTTTATTCCAAGACGGGCACAAGTCGGTTTAATCCTGGTCCACAAATAACTTCTCGAGCCTTACTTTAGCGATATTGAACCCTTCCATTCACTTTTAATTGTCTCAGTGTAAGGTTAATTGGCTTGTATTGGAGCCAGGAAATCCAATTAGCTGGGCTGTTTTTTCCCCCCCTCCATCTCCTCTCCTTCATTGATTGCCTTGTTGTTTTGATCGCAAAAATAACTGTTTTTACAAATTACATCAGATGAGACTCGGTGACTATGGCAACCAGGTTCTTTTGTGGTTGTGAGTGTTGATCGCATGTCTAAAGGACTGGCATATTTCGATGCTTGTTCTCGGACTTTGCTCTCAGTGATTCAAAACACGAGATAAAGCACAAAGGACAGTAAGTTGGTGTAGACTGTGAATGAGGGCGCAAGGCTGAGACAGGAATTGAAAGTGGAGCTCCTGAAGCAGGAAATCAGAGTCTCACCTCTCACGGTCCTCTTTTTTTCTTTTTCTCTATTTTGCTCTCCACGGTGGAGAATGCGCTCATAGGGGAAAAGTAGCTATAATCGACCATAACCACCACGGCTCCCAGAGTCCTATTGGCTGCTCCTCGGGTCATGTCACTCATGAGCCGCCCGACAAAGTAAACCTGTCATCTGAAGGAAACGTCCTCATCATCGTATAATGACATTTCTAATTCGGTGTCCGGTGTTTAACTCTCCTATTTATTATAAAACCCATTTGCATTAGGATTGACGGGGGCTTTTATTTTGAAGCATTCACTCTGGGGCTGGATGGCTGGATTGAGCTGTCTTTACATTAAAAAGGACAGCCGTCACAAAAGGCTGTGACAGATGGCTCCACGCCTTTGACCTGATGGATGGAGGGATGGATGGATGGAGATGAAAGGCTAGAAGAAAGATGGACAGGAAAATGAAAAATGAGCCAGTTAAAAAAAAAAAAAACACACACACACGATAGCTCCACAGGAGAAGCATACCTCCAAGGAGACAAAAGAAGAGAATATAACCACACGCAGCCGGTCCTCAGAGGAATAATTCCAACATGGATGCCGTTGGACCTGATCATAGCAGCGGCGTATTGGCCGGTGTATTGGTTTCCGATATTTTTTTCGGCTGGTTTTCCTGGCCCGTTGCCACAGAGATGGACGTCTGGATGTGCGTTATTCGGGAGTCGGGTGCGGTGTGTGTGTGTGCGCGGCAAATGTCAATGGCTATTAGCATACGAAGAGCAGAAGGGCAGGTCACTCGCTGCATATTCCACAGCCCATTGGCTGGCTGGCATTAATAATGAAACAACATATCGAGGTCCTCACTTACCAGTCTGCTGTGGGGGCCATTCCCAATCATTAGTATGACCATAGTAAGGGAGAGGGGAGTGTGTGTGTGTGTGTGTGTGTGTGTGTATGTGTGTGTGTGTGTGTGTGTGTATTCTGGTGTATGCCTTTGTCTGTGTATCTGTGTGTTTGTTTATGTGGTTTTGTCTCTTTGTGAAAGAAAATATCCACACCTCTAACCCCCCCCCCCCCCCCCCCTGCTCCAACACACACGCGCACACACACACACACACACACACACACACACACACACACACAGTCCATCCCCCCGCATCGTCCCGTTCCAGCATCTCGTCTCCATCTCTGACTGCAGTGTTGTCGCAGTGAGTCCGTGTGCTGCTGCAGGAGTGTGCGTGTGCATACTAACGCGGCCCCGCCGCTTCCCAGCCTCCTGCCCATTCCCCAAGCGCCTCGCGGCGGAGCACGGGCTTGCACGCGGGCTGCGCCTGCCTGCCCCGCACGGCGCCCATTCTTATAAATAAGCATGGACCCGTTATTAAAGTCGACGGAGACAGGTGGCTGTCGTTGTTTACAAGTTGAACCGAATCGGGGGCCAAGCCGCTGTTACAACCTGCGCAGGAAGTCGAGACGCAGCCTGTTGAATGCTCCTGTTTCTGAATAAGGGCAAATATATGTGTATTTATTTCTTTAAACACAAGATATATGTGACGAATACATGGACAGGAAGTAGCCATGGCCCACTGTGTTTTTGGTTTTGTTCACCGGATTTCAACACGATGGTAACTTTGTGGAGGCTCAACTGTTTTCCTACCATTACCTACCATAAAGCCACGACTGTGACCCCAGAGGATGGAGGATGAATGAATGAATCCTCATGAGTTGTTGTTGGGACGCGGTAAGGCAAAGTCAGATGCTGAGACGCCGTGTGTGTGTATCGTATCGTATCTCATCGATCTCATACTCGTTGCCCCCGGGGGTCCGCTCCGATCGCCGTCGTCCACCGTGAGCAATAACGTACGCTGATATCCAAGCGTTGCTTTCTCCTCACTCGTGTGAATCAAGTGTGCAACTGTAGCTGTCAACACGTCACCGCAGCTGTGCTCTTGGGGTTCTGCGTAACCATGGCGATGCAGGCGTTGCCTGATGTGAAGAGTTTACCGGTTTAATATAGCCACGAAAGTCGTGCCGAGAAAAGATGTGTTATTTTTTTTTGCACAAGATGACAATTTGATCGCTGTACACGTCGTCTTTAGTGAATACATTGAGATTATTCATTACATTATTCATCCATACCTTATGAAGAGTCTATAGTAAGTACTATTTATTATCTAGCGGACGCTTTTATTCAAAGTGACTTGCAGTGCATTTATTTTTAAATAAATGTTACGTACGGGTGAGGGCGTCTTGCTCAAGGACGCCTACAGGTAGACTGCGGACATTGGGGGTCGAACCCTTTCAACGCCCTTAACGCGAGTCGCACCCCGGCATCCTATCATTAGCATAATATCGCTTTTAAAAACGATCGCACCTTATTCTCCCTCCCTTCTTTCCGACGCGCTCATCCCATATGGGATCTCACGCGCGGCGTGGTTATATATTTCCAGTGTGAAAAGATGAGTGAGAAGCGAGTGCATCCATCTTCTTCGACAAGTGTGTGCAGCACCTATGGAATCGGCGTCGTTCGGCCGTCCGCTTGGCATGCTAATGTATACGTCAGAGGCTTTCATTACGTCCTGTCCGGGGCTGTCCGCGGTGACATCGTCTTCGGTCCTTTCGTCCTTTTTGCTGAAGAAAAAAAATGTAACAAGATGAAATGTATAAAATGAATAAAAGCGGGGGGGGGGGGGGGGTTAGGATAGTGTAGTGGGTGATAGGTTCTGCGTTTGAACCCCAATGTCTGCAGCACTCCACCCGCCTACCCGGAGGCTTCCCTGAGCACCGCGCCTCACCTCCACCTGCTCATTAATGACACTATAAATTCAGCGCGAGTCGCTTTGGATGAAAGCAGCTGCTAAATGACTTAATATTGAAATAGTGAGAGGATACAAAAAAGCGTGAATATAAACATTCCTCGATCCTCCGGCAATCCCGATGCAAACAAACAAGCCATGCCAAACAGTAGTGTGGATTTGTCGCAGTCTCATTCCAGACTAATGATTGTCTCCAGTGTGTGTGTGTGTCTCCCCGCAGTCAGAGGTGACATTGATATTCATACATCACAGCAGGCGCTGTGTGTCAATATCACCCCTCAGTCTTATTTAAATGGACCCCGAACACGCCCCCCCCACACCAAGACGAGACGTAGGCCAACCTGTTTGACGAGAGAATGACAATCCAATGAGCGCTGCACCCATCTGCTTGGCTTTTCTACAGAGTGTGTCAGTCTGTGTGAGGCGTCTCGGAGCAATTTCGCATCCAGGAAGTCTTATCCTCAGCCTTTTACCGCTTTCCTGTGTTTGTAGAGATTCACCAGATATCGCTTGATGCTAAGATGCAAGCACACACGTACACACATGCATACATACATATGTACATACATACATACATATTGTATAGGCCTGTGTGTGCACTGCACACAAACACACAAACATACAAACTTGGTAAACACACATACACACACCTTTTATAACTCGAAAAACCCAAACTTTGACCTGGACCACTGTAGTTCCTTATCCATACTGGTCTCTAGTCATTACTGTGTGAAATGATCAGATGTAACCGTTGGTGTCCCTCCTTTCACACCAAACATAGGTGACAATTGGCAAAACAATAGATCAAAAGAGACTATGAACACACACACACACACACGCACCCACACAGACCGTGCCTGCCCGTGCGGCGCCCACTCTTATAAATAAGCATAGAGCTGTTATTAAAGTCGATGGAGACAGATGGCTGCCGTTGTTGTTTACAAGTTGAACTAAATCATGGGCCAAGTCGCCGTAACAACCTGCACAGGAGTCGAGACGGAGAGGGAAAAGGAAGAGACCTGCCTTTTTAAAATTTGGATATTAATGGGGCAAATATATGTTTATTTATTTTTTCAAACATACTATCTGTGACTAATACATGGACAGGAAGTACCCATAGCCCGCTGTGGTTTGGTTTTCTTCATTACTGTGTGTGACACGATCAAATGTAATATGTAAAAATGTTCGTGTGGCTCCTTTCACACTAGACATTTTTTCAGTTTTTTTTCACAGTTTACACACCAAAATTGGAAGTTGAACGCCATCACTGAAACCTGAAAGTGATGTACCGAAATCCCGAAACCAAGTCTGCAAAATTGCAAGCACAGTTTCTCCTGTGAACTGTTTTCAATTCTAAATCACACCGTAGACACGGTCTAGACACAGTGCTCTACATATGGCACACAACATTTAAAATTGTAATATCTTGTGTTCCTTTGGAAAGCAACACCAATCACAATGCCAAGCTTTATTTACCAATTGGCAACTGCCGCTCCTCACAGGTGTAAACACGAGCTGCTTCATTGTTCACTCGGAAATCACAGCTTTAGCACTGTACAGGGAAAAGGCCGCAGATGAGCTCTCCTGTTTCGGAGGAAAATGGAGGTCAATGGTGAAGCAAGAGGGTCACAAGGTCACAGAGTGAGCAAAATTGGAGGACGAGGACGGATGGTTGTCTCAGATGAGATCAGGGACGCATCGGTTGACCTTGTGCTCAACCATGGGTTGAGTATGAGGGAGGCTGGGCAGAGAGCCCAACCTGAGCCTCTATCATCCAGTACATTCAGACACAAGCACCGGTAAGGTTACCTATTATCTACACTGTGCCACTGCACTTTATGTATGTATACTGTAGTGTCCGTAGGCCTATGCTACTCAGTGATTGTTGGCCAATGTCACAGTAATGTCATTTCATGTAGAAAAAGACAATTATTTTAGCTTACTGTAACCCATCATATCATACTTTTGGATCTTCTGCAGAACTAAGAGACGACCACCAGGCCATGGTGGAAGACACCAGCACAGGAGACCGCTATTCTGAACACGATGGTGACAAACAGTACCGTGAGACTATGAGACAGCCAGAACCACATCATCCTAGAAACCACAATATTCAATAATAACATTCACCAGGTGGGCTTGTCTCTACATTGGGCCGTGTATTACAGTGCCACCAGATCCAGATGAAACAGGGCTACAGGGTGCCGTTCGAGCGAAACTCGGAGAGAGGGATAAAGAACAGCGCTGTGAATATGTGCAAGTAAGTACTATACTGTGTATCGTATTGGCACTGTGTAGACACTTTGCAGTACTGTCATCCGGTGTATCGCCCTTCACCGGATTGGCGGCTCTAGGTCCTATTTCTCCTCTTGTCTGGTCTGTTTCGGAGAGTCTTGGAGCTAGATGCCCGCTGCAATTCAGCGCGCTTTTATATTTGTATTGATGAGGTTGGCTTTGACCTCGCCAAAAAGAAGAGGACTGATCATTATTGGCCACCGTGCCGTTGTGAACGTCCCCAGACGGCGTGGAGGGAATATCACCATGTGCGCGACAGCTGTTAGCCAGCATGGCACCCTCCATCACCGGGCCAACCTTGGTCCCTTCGACGCTGCCCTTCTCATCACATTCCTGGACACGCGGCGTCCCGGTTCCAGCAGCGCGGAGGGGGCGGGACCGGAGCAGCCCCACGTACGTCGTCCTCTGGGACTACACGAGTTTCCACGTCGGCAACGGGGGACGCATGTGGTGAAGTTGATGTGGGGGGCGTCGGGCGGCCAGACCCGTCACTCCACAAGCTTCTTTTTCCCCCGCTGTTTAGCCAGGGAGAGCATCGCTTGTGGTGTAGATGAGGTGCTGTGGCCAGACCCAAATGGGAGGCAGGATGCGGCCCAATTTGTCTTTTCTTCTTTTCTTTTTCTTCATTTTGCATTTGTTTTTGTCTTTTTGTGTTGGAAAAAAATGAGCCACAGAAAACCGAAAACCCTTTATCTTCCCGTTGGGTATGTAAAGTGTTGCATACAAAACACAAGTGTTCAAAAATACTGCATTTTGGGAAATAATTAAAAAGGTTTTTGTCACTGTATTGCAGTTCTGTGTGTTTATTTATATATATATTTGAGTAGATAAACATTACTGTAACACTCTTCTGCAGATGCAAAAGGCCTAAACCTACTGATAAGAAGTCGTGGTGTTTTGTGTTGAGCACATCAGTGTGTTGTCGGTTTGGTAGAAACATCTATTCATATGATGCTGAGCGTTGGTCATTTTGATGCAAAACAACATTTTGGAAAGAGATAAAACAGTGTTGAATGCAGTGTGCGCTTTTGCTAGAGATTGGTTGAGTTTTGCATTTTTTTTTGCTCAGTTTTGTTTTATGCTTAGAGTTTTTAGAGAAAATGAGCAAAATATTTTGAAAACTTGTGTCAACAATTGTGAAGAAATTTGATGCTGAAATTTGGCAGAAAAATAGATAAAAAGACTATAAACACACACACACACACACACACACACACACACACACACACACACACACACTCATACCCCCCCCACCCCTTCCAGCTGCCTTGTGCCCATTCACACACACACACACACACACACACACACACACACACACACACACACACACACACACACACACACACACACACACACACACACACACATAAAACATAAAATACAGCCAACACGAGAAAGTATTTTGATTATTTTCTCGCCCGCTGTTATTGACCATTCCTTGAAAATAGTGCCGGCCGTTTTGTTAAATGTGAGTAAATAGTTTGACACCCCCTCTACCCCTGCTACCTCACTGACCTCCGGTGCCCCCTCCCCCCCCCGCCCCCCCTACTCCCTGACCTTTTGCAAAAGGCCAGCTGCCCCGCCCACCCCCCCAAACACACACACACACACACACACCCGCCCCCAACAGGAAGTGAGTGGGGAGGGACGGTTCTCCCGGACACCCATTGATTAGAGAGGCATTCATCAAGCGGAGGGATTATCCCCCCCTGGAAGGGAACAGAGGGAAGGGTGCTCCTTTTTCTATAGTAAACCAATTATACTTTTTATGGGTTGAGAAGGTTAACTGGCTGCATGAGCAATCCGTTTAAATCATTGACACTGCAGATATCTGGAGGAGTGAGGAATGGGAGGAAAAGAGGTTTTGGGGGTGGTGGCGGCGGCAGCGGTTGCGCTGAGGGCATGCGGTTGGGGGCGTAATATGGATTCACTGGGGGGGAGTCCGCATGGAGAGAATAGACCGAAACAAATATAAAAAAAGCACAGAGGGATATTACTGGCCATTAAAAGTGCATGGGGGTGGTTTGCTGCGGGGGCTGTGTGTTGGTAGGCATGGCTGGGCCACGCGAGGAGAAGTCCTCCTCCGTCTCTCCTTCATGGGGCACTTGCCACGTACCGGGATGACAGAGGAGGAGACTCCCTCCCTCCCTCTCTCTCTCTCTTTCTCTTTCTCTCCGTCTCTACCTCACTCTCTCTTCCCCCTCCCTCTCTCTCTCGCCCTCTCTCTCACTTTAATGGGTCCCGCGACTTCAACGGTCGCTGCTCCGATTCAAACTTAATGGTCCCCTGTCCTCGTTTCTCAGGTGTGTGTGTGTGTGTGTGTGTGTGTGTGTGTGCGTGTGCGTGCGGGGGGGGGGCTAAATTAACCTTGTAAAGAGAAACATCCTCTAATTCTATTGTTTTTATAGTGTTCAGGCCTGTTCAACCACCTGGGCTGTGTGTTTGTGTGTGTCCATCTCTCTCTCTCTCCCTCTCTCTCTCTCTCTCTGCCCCCCCCCCCCTGGCTCTGGCTCTCTCTCTCCCTCTCTCCTCCTCGCTCCATCTTGGCTCTATGGCCAGTGGAGGTCTCTCGGCCCTCTTGGTTGTGTGATGGTGGAAGGCAGGACTAATTGGCTCCCGGTGACTCATCTCTCAGTCTGCTACTTTTCTCCTCCATGATTGATAGCCACACTGTTCTTTTGTATGAACCGTGTGCCGCGCAAACACCATGATTTTATTCACACACTCAGTTACCGTGCCTCTTGGTTACAAATTCACTCGGTTCTTTCGTTATTCTCTTTTGTGCCTTGGCAGACGACCGACTTGAGGGATTTAAGTAGGAATGTACTCTTCACTTCCTCCTTGAGAAATGAACTCCAGAGTCTGAGGAGATGAGGTTAGAGAGAGAGAGGGAGAGGGAGACGGAGAGAGAGGGAGACGGAGAGAGAGGGAGAAGAGAGAGAGGGAGACAGAGAGAGAGAGAGAGAGAGACGGAGAGGGAGACAGTGAGAGAAAGAGAGAGAGAGGGAGACAGTGAGAGAAAGAGAGAGGGAGAGAGAGAGAGAGTGAGAGAGAGAGAGAGGGAGAGAGTGAGAGAGAGAGAGAGAGAGAGAGACCCCTAAACACAACTTACTGGCCCAAATCTGTCAAATCTGTCTTTACGTTTAGTCATTGCTCTCGTGGATGTAATTAAAAAATCATGATCTCAGCCCCTTCTTCTTTACACAATGAGCTGTCGGTTTTCAGCAAAAAAAGTTGATCTTGTAAGTTTTGCTTATCCTAACAATGATCTTCTTAAATGCAAAAATGTCAAAAAGTTAGAGATTAGTGACGGATGACCCGCCACTCATTTCCTATTGACTTGGATTCATGTATTCCACCACATTTTTTATTTATGACATTGTATTGATTTTCTCTTGATTATACATCTGTCTCTTTCCCATTTCATTAAAAGGGCATTATGTAGGATTATTTGTGTGTTTTTGAGGTGAGCACACAAAGTTTACATTTCACAATTTTCCCTGCCTAATTTTGTTGGCCAACGTCTCAAAATCAGAGCAGATGGTTTGTGATTATAATGTTTATTTACCATTTCACCTCTTTTTTATATTGAAACACAAGACGGCAAAAAAGTGTCACAGATTATTTAGTAAAATCGTTTTAGATTAGACTAAATCGTACACTTAGTAGTACACACAGTGCTGCTTCAGTCATATCGCATGGAAACAAGTGCTGATTCCACATGGGATTAATCAGCAATCAGCGTAGGTGCCAGCACTGTGTGCCTCTCCTAACAGTAGTACCACTGTACTCGATGTAGTAGGTAAACCATGGGAATGATAATTGTACGAGTGTGGATATCCAGCTGAAGGAGGGGATTTTGCCTCTACTTTTTTAATTCAAAAGCTACATTTTAAGAAGCCCCTTCACACCCTTAATCAGTCATTTATGCTTAGTTCCACCTCACAGGCCTCTCATTTCCTCCTAACAAGGAAAATGGTCTTCATTTTTTAACTACCCAATCCACCCCTTCATGTATCCACCCACCCCCTTTATTCATCCATTTATCCACACATTGATCGATTAATCCACCCTCCCATTCATTCATCCATTCATCCACACATTGATCCATTTATCCACCCGCCCAATAATTAATCCACCCATCCCGTAATTTACCCATCCAATGATTTATCCATTAATCCCTTCATTCATCCATCCATCCACCCGTTAATTCATCCATCCATCCATCCCTATATTGTGTTTGTGTACCGCCGGGAAAGCTATTGAAATGGTCAGCCGCTCTTCGTCATAATCCAGAGCCATGTCAGAGTGAGTGGGGAGCCACTCTGAGTAAGATGAATAGCTCTGCTTACAGAGGCACCACACTTCCAATAAGTTATTGCCAGGAAAATGTTACCAGCCCAGTACAATATATATACTGTACGTAATCACTTAACCTAATTTCTCCCCTCACCCAGGGACCATTGATTTTCCTATCTCGCTAAATGACACAACTTGGCAGGTTGGCCGTCTCTCCACTTGCCAGGTACAGACCCTTTAACTGCGAGTCCCACGAGGCCTGTAGACGTTGCCAATGCGTCAGCCCGTTTCGGTTTGTGTACCGATCTTTCAGCTTCTTTTATGGGTCAAATGCAATGCCGAATTAACGATCTGTGAGGAAGTTGCTTGTCGGGGATTCGCACTCGGGACTTTTACATTTGTTTATATCGGCTGTAGCAGTAGCATGACTTAAGGTTCCTACTTCCTGGTATGTTAATGTATAAGCCTCAGCACCGCCTGTATGGCAGTGCAGCTTCCCAGCAGGTTTAGCCTACTATTCTCACATGCCAATACTAAAGGCTCTCACCATTTAATGTTATGATAATGATTTTCAATGGAAATTGTTGAAGATTGTAATACACATAGCAGGAAAACCACAATAAAGTCAACACATGGAGTCTAATGAACTCATGCCAATATAATTATAAGGGACGATGCACCTTTATAATTCCAGCAGGGAATGGTGTTGCCAGCTTGTACTCAAGGGAAACTACACAGTTAGGAAAAGATGCACAAGTTGCGTGATCAATCTATAAATAAATAACTACACCTGACTAACACATCACTCGACTGTGACCTAAACCTAAACAAATAGACAATAGTTAATTTACATATTGCACATTTAGACATTGCCACCTCTAGTAGTATTTCACAGTATACAGGAGCAGCATTAACACATAGCTATTGCACAATGGATATTGCACTCAAAGTTGATGGCAATGACTGTTCTACTGCACATTCTTATAGTAATGAACTGAAGAGGCTAAACATGTATATCTTCCACACACCTGCAGTACAACACACCATAATGTTCATAATGTCAATGGTGTCACCTATGTTGTGACTGTTATATGTGCAACTGTTCTATTTGCAGCATCCTAAACCCATCCATCCTTCATCTAGCTTATACTAGTTTTCTCTCTGCCTTTGTCAGTACTTTTCAACCGTTCATGAATGAGTCTGCCTTTGATTTTGTTTTGGGACTTTTATTTAATAGTGGGATGATATTCTTTTGAACTTTATTGGATTTGCACGGACTGGCTGTGGATAAGATCCGGGCCACCACTGATGTGTTAAAAACACACAGATGTCTTCATACTGCTTAAGAGATTTCACAGCCGACTTCTGTCTTAATAGGTTTATCCATTCTGACGACATCTGGCAATAATCCACTCAGATACACAGTTTCAAAAAAACCAACTGTTTTTGCAGGCAAGCAAAAAAACACCCATGTCATGAAAACCACAGTGTATGCTTTTTTGGGGAAATGCACGCGATTGAATCATATGGTAATTTAATCCTTGATATGTTCTTGCACAAAGATTAATATTAAAGCCATTGTGGTACCATGGTAATCATATTTATGGTTTATCACACATTTTTTTTGTATTTAATGAATGATATTAAATCCATTTCACAGCTTGGCATAGTTGCAACAGAGGCAGCATAACTTCTAGTTTATTGATTTATAAAGCACCTTAAAAGCCAACACATTTTTCACCAAAAGTGCTGTCCAGCAAGCAGCACTTAAACATAAAATAAGGCAGAATAAAATAGAAATTCTGGGAGACCACAGCTTGACACAATGCGAAGGGGGTTTGCTGGGTGGATGCAAGCCTGAAAGAATAAGAATAGTTGTGTTTCAATCCCTTGCTAGTAGAGGG
>JAOPHQ010003466.1:102500-107500 GCA_030340625.1 Merluccius polli
TAGACTAGCGCAATTAGTGCAGTACAGTGCGAATAGGAATGAAGACCCTGGATTTGGTTTGATTGGTGTCGGCTGTTTTTTTTTGTTAGAATGACAGTGACAAGTGAAAGTAGGGTGGATGTAGGCGTGTGGAATATAAATAATAACGCACACCAGTTTGCTGGTAGAGACCATAATCCGAGCACGGCAGTCGCGAGCGTCCGTCCTCCGCTGTTCTCCGTCCCGGGGTTTCCGAGTGATTTGCATCCATTGACTCCCATGGCTGGCCATCGGGGCTCAGCCATAACCTCCCTCTGCATTGAGCAGGCCCACCAGGGACCCGGCTTGCCTCGCTACGCCACCGGGAAAGGGAATTAGCGAGGGGCTTTCAAAGGGGGGATAGCGTGCGGATCGGCCATGCATCGGAAATCATTGCTGCTAGGCGCTCCCCCCGGGCCCAAGGTCCTGCTGATTTGTAAACAAATTGGGGTGGAGGTAGACATGGTGGCAGTGTGTGTGTTGTCGTGGAGAAATTGTTTTTAATGTAGGGCCCCTTCCTTTTTACTATTCCCCTGTTTTTTGGCTCTAATCACATGATAATGTATTCTGTGTCTGTATTTGTTTTGGCAAGAGCTCTGTGAATACGTGAGGGGATGTTACTGGTTAACGTAGCAAACACAAAACCTGCATTGCAGCTATTTCCCAGTCGATGTGTTCAGTATCACCTGGATTGGGATGAATCTCTGTAACTGACACTGGCAAATGAGGATTTTGACAAGAATAATTACCAATTTCAATGTAATTATACAAAATGTTACAAAAACATGCCATGCCGATCGCCCCCAGAAAACCATAATTTCAGCATTTACAAATGACCCAAAACGCTGTTTTACCAAACCACTAGTGGGTTTTTCTCTCCAAAACGAAATGTGCGTGCCACCAAAAAGTCAAAGTAATCATTTGGGACAAAAAGCAATAGAGCTCATGGTTAATGTGGGCTTTATTTGGCCAAAAAAAGAAAAACTATGCTATGACTGCTCCGAAATACCTCACTGGGGCCTTTTAAACAGTCCCATGGAGCAATCAGATGTTCTGATGGATAATTTAAACCCTGACTGCTGCCTCCAGTTTTCCATCCATCCCTTACAGTCCTCCCTTGCTTACCCCTTCATCGTCTTTAATGCGGAGCACAGTCATCGCTTTGTCATTTGATTTGTCTGCACCACGTTGCTGCATAATATCGATCTTGTTTGCATACGAGCCACAGCGCGTCATTACTTGTGTACATTCAACTGTTCGTGGAATGCTGAAGTAATTTCTCTTGAGATATTAAGGTCTCGCTGATGCTTCTGGAAATTTGAAAAGAAAGTTATTAGATAACGATGCATTTTGATTGTTTTTTATCTCTTTATAACAAACCGATGCATCCAGCCCACGGTGCAATGGCAGGCCCGGATTCTGACATTAATCAGTGGGAGTCTGTGAAAGATGCAATGACACCGTTTCAATTACTGAGCCATGTGACAACATTTCCATACAAATAATTGCTTTTCTGTTCACCAATTTATGCCGAAACGATAGTGTCCAAGGTTCCAAGGGAAGAGGGGATTTTTTTCCCATTGTATATAAAGAAAACTCAATTTGATGAGCAGTTAGCAGCGTCTATTTGTTGGCGATGTTATCATGCACAAAATGGGATACCAATTTGAGCAGAGATTTACAAATGAGGTTTGAGACCTTTTTTCTCCATTCTACAGTTTATTATTCTCTAAACTAGACAGGGAAGATTGCTTGCTGCCGGCTATATCGTCATGCAATTCCATCTAGTCTTCTTTAACACCTAGCATGTGAACCTCTCTCCTCGTGCTCAGGGATTTAAGAACTAGCGATAAGGTGAGCTCCTATGTATTCGGTGAGCAGGGAGAAACAGAGAATATCCCATTAGCATTTCAATTTGACATGGCTGCCTGTCGTCCAACACTGTAAGTTCTGCCCTGCTCTTTCATAAAACTCCCTTTTCAACTTTCCCCCTCCACACTGCATGTGTTCGCTCTTTGTCTTTGTTTTATTTTGTCCATTGAAATTTGGCAATTTATATTCTGCGTATCCGCTGTGTAAGCCATTCCCCAATGCGCCTGTTCTGTAGTCCATCCAACAACATCCAAAATCTAACCTTTCCATCCTCTGGCCATCAGTCAAACTCTAAATGTCAGAGAGGGATCTCTCTCAGAACCGGGGATGCTTTTGATGTGGCAGGCACCTCTCATCTTCATTTGCTGTGATTTGAGGTGGATACTTTGTGGCGGGGTGCTCTCCTGTTGTGCAAGGGGAGACAGTCCATGGAGAGGGGGGTTGGAGGGGGGGGGGGAGAAAGGACAGATGAGACCCCATCTGGAAGGACGTGGGACCTGCCAGCTTTCACCCCAGTGGCCTCGGGACGTTCCCCGCACATCAGCAGCCTTCAAAGGGTGTCTGCAGCACTATCCCCACCAAACAGTGGGGCTGCCAGCCCTTTGAGTCTCTGGCCTCATTACCGACCCAAAAAAAGAGACAAAAAAGGCAGGGACTTCCTCAATCATTCAATCGCCCGCTGTTCCCAAAGGTGGGCTTTATTCACCAGAGTGCACCATTTAGCCAAGTCGCAAGGACTGCACTTCCGTTTTGGCAAGAGGTCGTTCTTCAGTGAAGATAAATGCAGACAAATGCAGATTCCTTCAATAGCCAAATGGTAGATAATGTCTTCTTGTGATGAAAGACCTAGATACAACGGTGGTAGGCATTGTCGTCATCTTGTGCTGCCTTCAAATTAATCAACCAATCTAGCCAATATTCTTAGATTTGTGTGTTGCGGACACATACAGTATATCTATCCTGTTCTGTCGCTTAAGCACAGGAGGTGTGAAACAAATGCTTTAGTTCTTTGGTTCTGCGATTTAACATTTTATAACAACAACTGGACACCCTCTGGCACAAGTACGCCAGGGTCCGCTCAACAGAAATAGCTGTAATATTTCAGTGTGGGTTTCTCCTCTGTGCGTGCTTCATGACTGCTCAATCCTTTCATGCGATGTTACTCAACTGTAACATGATATAACCCCTTCCACGCCATTCACAGACAACCACAGCAGCCCACGTCCCCGTTGTTACACAGCACATGTATCACTACACCTGACCACCCCCCCCCCCCCCCCCCCCCCCCCCCCCCTGTTCTGAGACAAAGAGAGACCGTTGCGCATGCCGACTTACTTCTAAACCAGGGCACCCGAGAAAGGGGTGCATGCTTGTTCACCTTAGTCTCGGAGATGAAGAATAGGAATAGCGCTGGGGGCTATGATGACCCACGCAACCCGAGTCCCAGTCCTCTAACATCACTGCTTACATTTCCCTGTCAGGCCACATACTTGCGTAGAATGTAATCCATACCGGGCGCTAACCTTTGCTACATGACGTCGACGTGCCGGCATGTATACGTCTGTACATAATACAACATATCATGCAGTACTAGGACACCTAGTAAAAAAAAGGAAAACAAAGATTTACTTTTGTAAAAAAGGAAAAGGATTTGCCTCTGCGAAATAATTCATTTTTGACACCACTCTCAGCCAAAACTACAGTTGAAATTGCTTTGCCTTGTGTATTTTTTTTGTATCGTTGTTGTTTTTAATGACGGTATAACAGTATCCGTGGCTAGCATCTGTTTTGTTGTCATTCACAAGCCTCAGGTTTTTTAAACGGATGCCTCTGTCAGGGAGCTACTATGGCTGGCGGATAATTGTCCTTCACACTCCTTTACCTGGAGCTCTTAACACAGTAGTTTGTGTTTTTGTACATTCGATGGCCGAAAATGAAGTGTCTAAGTGGTATCATCAGAGCCCATTAAAGCTTAAGTATAATGCTTTACCTTTCGCCCATTATATTTGGTGTGCTTCTGTTCTGTTGCTAGCTGGTAGCCGGTGTCCATTACTGATTGATCTTCTGTCCACACTATGCTTTTAAAAACTGGCCTGGTACAGAAACATCGAGCGCAGCTACAATTTGTAGTTGTTTTAGGAGACGTATCAAACGTGTCATATCTGTCATACACAGAACATGATCTAAATAAATGTGTTTTTATTATCTGCCATTAGGGTGAAATGTGTTACAAACATAACAGCTAAACTTTAGGATTTAGGAAAATAAAATGTATCACAATGTGTATACTGTACTAGGGTAGATAAAAAAAAAAAGAAAACATGACACCATCTGCAATTTGTACTCAACAACAATCAACACAAATCACAATATCACAATTATAGTTATTTTGCACATGCCAACATCTGGCAAATGGGACATAACCATGGCTGTTAACCACCACTACACGCTGTTTTTCTATAATGAACACAAACATAGAGTGGCTTTGCTCGGCTTCAAAACAGCAAATCGGCCTACGTGGCTGGAGAACAAGAGCAATGTCGCCTCATCTGGAATGACCCCTTGCCCGTGTAATTTAACGCTGGCCTCTGTCCCCCGGAGCTAGTTTGTGGGGGCCTGTTGTATGGTGCAGACATGGATGGATGCCCTACCCTCGCGCCCAATAGCTCCTCACCCAGGTTCTGGCTCAGTGAACCTTATTACTCTTGGGTGGAGGAGGTGGTCATCAGAGGCACACTCCATTTGGGATTGTCACGGGGCTGTGTGGACCCGGGGAAGGGGGATGCGCCCCATCTCATTGTTCCACATGTTGTTGGCCCCTATCTCTGTCGCTATCAGTCAACTGATGAGACAGAGAAAAGCTGCTTAGCCGCTGCAAGGCTGGCTTGTGTCTGGGAAGGTGTGATCCGCCGAGCCCTGTGCTAAGACGCCCTTCCCCACTCGGTTCCGCTTGAAAAAATCGTCAGGTACAGGCACATTTAACAAAAGCTAACAGAAGCTTGTGTTTTATGTGTGTTCTTGTGTGTGTATGTGTGTATGTACTTGAATTTGTTGTTAAAGTAATTGGTTGGTAATTGGTAAAGTAATTGGTTGTTTCCCCATAACCAATT
>JAOPHQ010003466.1:112500-124044 GCA_030340625.1 Merluccius polli
GTGTTTGCTACATTCTGTAGCTTATTAATATGCATATTTCACAGTTAGCTTCATGTTGTTAATTAACAACAGGAAGCTAACTGTGAATGTTATGTTAATTACTAAAAAAAGCATCCAATCCAAATTGATTGACAGAATTGTACTACCTTATTAAAAATGTCGATTAATCGAATTCAGGAGGATCAATGATAAAAAGTGCTTTCAACATGCGTATCAGCACCACATACACTTCAAAAGCAGAACTCACAAACTAGCTATGTCCCACATACAATATTGGTGTAACAATTGGTTGTATGCCGACGTCTACGAATAAACCAAACCCCCCCATGCCCTAATAGACTTGACCCAAAGAGAACTTTCCAGAACTTCACTGCCAACCAACCCAACTCTGGGGTTACATAACTCCAGTTTTGACCAAGCTGTCAGGATTTTAGGAGTGAATCCAACATCAGCTTCCTAACTTGTGCTGAATTCAGTGTTTGGTCACTCCGGCCAAACCCAAGTTTATTGTTGACGTGGCAAATCTGAAGTTTCTCCGGAGTTGACAAAAGCAGACTTTTTCATAGGAACGATGCTATCTCTCTGGGGGGGGGGGGATAAGCAGAGGTCCGTGACACACTTTGACGGCAGCCAACTGGAACGTCAGGCTACCAGTGACAGCTGTAACCCGTCGCTTCTTTTCAACAGTATTCGGAAAGTTTAGGATCTGTCTATTCTTTCTAAAGTCGCCCTAGTGATTGGACATGACACGGATGATGCGTTTGTGCTTGAGCTCGGTTTTCGGGCAGATTTTCCAATTATTAATGTCCATGGACAAAGTAGTAGGCATGGAGAGATTATTAAGGGGTCTGAGTAGTCATATGGGTTGCTTACATGGTCCTGACATGTATCATGTATGCTGGTCTTAATAAAACAATAGATTATTAAATTAGATTATTTTAACTGTGTGTGCGTGTGCGCGTGTGCGCGTGTGTGCGTGTGATCAGATTCAAGGTCCATGTGGCTCAGGGCAGGGAGGATCACTCACCATAATCCAATACTGTGTTTACACTTGTCAAAAACCGGCTCTGTGTGATTTCACCTGGCAGCTATGTGGCTGTATACTCTATGGCTATTCAGGACTGAATGCCAGAGGGTGTCATTTAAAGGGTTACGTTGTTAAAATAACAAACACATTTTGGTGAAATATATCGATGCGGTATATTTATTGTCAAAATCACTTAAATCATATACATTTTTTTATAATATATTATTGTCTTCAATCCAAAGACTTAAACAACAGGCTATATCAGGCATATAATATGTGGTCAGTTGCTATGACTGAATCTATCGATTTTCTATAACTATTTAATTTAGCAGACACATTTTATCCAAAGTGACAATGAATTCAGATACAGGGCATTAATCAGCAGGTAGGGGTTAGGGCATCTTTGGGATCGAACTTAGGACCTTTCGCCTGGGAGGCGCCCCGGCCGCTGCCCCCTTCAGGGTGAGGTCATAGCGTCCCTATCAGGGTGCCAAATGAATAAGCCTTAATAAAGTCAATCTGCTCCCCAACCCAAGCCGGTCGAGGCCAAACAAACAGACGTGCGAGGCCATGGCCGGCGGTGTGTGATTCCGGGTGTTAGTTAAGCTAACAAGCTCAGTGTGTTACCTTGCGTAGCCGCAGCCTTGTAGCATGTCGGGCTCCCAGAATGCCTTTGTTTGGAGCCGACAGGCAGGAAAACACATTGTAACTCCCCCCTTCCTCCCCACACACACACACACACACACACTCACACACACACACCCTCCCATGTACTCATAACATCAGGTGGAGCAGCCTCCCCTCATATTAAAAACAAAAGACCAGGATGAGGGGAGATGAGCGTCTTTACCAAACGCCAATCCGCTCGCGTGGCGGCGCCCCGTCTCCCTCCCTCCCTCCATTGTCTGCCGTGTTGAGCCAATGATCTCCTGTCCGGCGGAGATATTGGAAAAATAGAAATGCAAATCCAGAGCCGCCCAACAATTCCACCTGGGAGAATGTGGATGTGTCAGCTATTGAATGACAGAGGAGCGAGAGGAGGGAGGGGAGAGACAGGGCAGAGAGACACACACAAAAGGAACAAGGAAAAAAGGGAAGAATGGGTGCGAGAGACAAAGAACATGGGAGCCAAAAGGAGAGGCGAAGAGGCTGGGTGTTTTGTCTGTGTCATTTTGATGGTGTGTGTGTGGTGTGTGTGCGTCTATGGCAGTGTGCATGTGTGCATGTGTGCGTGTGTGTGTTACTTGGTCTGTATGTGTGACCCGTGAGCACATGGTTTTGATTGAGCATAACCTTAACCTTTGTGATGCTGGCTGGCTGCGCGTTGTTATCGTGTGAGCCATGTATGTATGCGTGTGTCGGCGTCGGTGTATTTGTATTTGTGTGTGTCTGTGTGTGTGTGTGTGTGGGAGTGTATCCCCAGAGCAAGAATTCAACCGCTATTTGAATTGGTCCATCTGGGACCTCCACCCCCCCCCCCCCACACACACACACACCATCACCATCACCATCACCACAACCCCACGCCGCAGCTCAGGTGCACTATGAATGTGATTTATATCCAGACAAGGGGACAAATGAAGATGAGGAAGGGGGGCCGCTATGGCTGTCAGCAGGGATGAAGAGAGATGGACGTAGATAGAGGGAAATGTGGAGAAGCAATCGAAGAGGACAATAGAAAATGGCGGCGCGGCTTAAGTAAACAAGTCCTGCGGTGCTTAAAAGCGCCGGTCAGTATGCGCAACACACGGCGCCGTCCTTTTCGGTTTTGCCGAACGTCTACTTCTCCGGTACTGCCGCTTCTCAGGGAGCGTAGCAACCTGAAGCTATCGCACGGCGATAACGTCGAGCAGGGGGGATATTTATTGTGTTTTCTAATTACTTCCAGAATGAGCCGCGAGATTATTTTCCAAGCGGTGGCCTTCAGAGCGACACGTACTACGGCGTTGTTTAGTTTAATAACACAATGAATGACATTTGCAATATCTGGCGGGTGACACACCGGGGAGATCTCCCAGAGCTCTCTCACTCTCTGTTGCCGTGGAAGCTGTAAAGTCACTAGTCTACTGGGGGATCCAGGAGGTGAGAGAGAAAAAACCTGGAGCCTCAACCCCCTCCACTTCTCAAAATGCTAACACCGCTGACCTCCTCCTTCCATGGGGAGTGCGGCCGGGGCCAGGGAAACAAAAAGAAAGCGAGAATTTAATAGTGGGAGACAGGAGTGTGTGTGTGTGTGTGTGCATGCCTGTGTATGTGTGTGGCCTGGAATATGAATGAGCATTGCAGGGTGAGCGAGCGCAGGGTGTTTCCATAAGGTACGCCCGCGACTTCGCCGCCGTCGTTTTATTACGTTGTTTTTTTTTTTATCGGCCCCTTGAACTCTCCGACAGGTTGTCCCGCTAACTGCCGCGTGCATCTGTGTGTCTGCGTCTCGTGCAGCGGGGCGTCTGTAATGCGAACCGCACATACAACCTGTCCTGTCAGAGATGTTGATGTTAACATGACAGGAGCTGAGTGGTTGAGTGGCCAGGCATCGGGTTCTGCAAGCACACCACCTCTCTCGCTCTCGCTCTCTCTCTCGCTCTCTCGCTCTCTCTCTGTATATATATACACCCCTATACCTGCAGGCACACTGGGCTTACACCTGACCTTTAAACACAACGGCCATAAGCCCAGTAGATGTATTGATTCCATGCCTCCTGGCTAACAGTTGACTTACTCTAATATTGTGATTAATGGCATGTTGTTGAGGGAGGGGGGGAAGGGTTTGAATAATGACAAATTAAGTGTAAAGTGAGATGTGCATGACTCATTTGAATACACTTTACGATTCTTATATGTACTGGATATATAGCCACGGCAATTAAACGCCATGTTATCGGGGGTGGGGGAGCGGGCTTAGGTGAGGAGTCAACTGTGTGAAATAAGCTCTGGCCCCGTTTTGAAATCGAGTGGAAAATTAATTTTCTCAGTGACTGTAAATGAGCTGTACTCGATCACAGTTATGACAGGGGGAATTATGGGAAATTAATTCAACGTCGTCCCCGCGATATCCCTCCCGTGCGGCTTCTGATCCGCCGAAGAGACAACCGGCCGACGGTGCGAGAAGATGTTTCTATTTTGTCCTACCTATCTGCATATTTCAACAACTTCTTCTGGGGTATGACCTCCAACCTGTTACGGAGTTGTACTCCAAGTTGGGTACTTCTTGTGTGCTTTAAAAAAAAAAAACGCACGCGCACACACGCTCGGTGGACGCACAGTGTGTGTGTGTGTGTGTGTGTGTGTGTGTGGACTGTAGATATGCTCTTTTTATTTACTCTCTCGTCTTCCTACGTAGCTGGCTCTCCCTCACGTACACAACCGTTGACCTTGGCTGGCGCTGTGGAACAGCTGACAGCAGACACTACATTCTCCCTTTCACTCGTTTGCCACCTGTCACCCGGCGCGCTTTTCTTTTTCTTTTCTTTTTTTTCCCGTTTTCATTTTGTATTTCTGTACTTGTCTGAGGTCAGCCAAAAAAAAAAGTTTGCCGCGCGCCAAGAGCGTATAGATTATTTGCTGTTTATGTTTGTTTGTTTCTTCCTTCAGGAGCATCTCTCCCAGGGAAATATTATCGCCGAGGAAACTCGTGACATGGCGCCGAGTTGATATTGAGCATGTTTTATTGTTTGAAAAGCTATTATGTACTGTAAATTGGGAAATTGGAAGTTTAGTGGGTCAATATCATCCTTCATCGAAAGTGTGGCTGTCTGCCTAGTTGTTATTCAATGAAAGGTAGGCTTTTTTAAAAATCTCTCTCTCTGTGAATATGAAAGCGTGCAGCCGAGTGTTTTCAAGCAATTTGCGGCGGTGGTTAAAACCGTTGCAGCCCTCCATTAGATTGCTGAGCGGTAATGAAGTACAGGGCGGGTAGGGCTCTGTCTCGCTACGTTTAGATAAAGAGGCCGTGAAGCAGAGAGAGGATGTAATTAGTCCTATTTACCGCCGCTAGCAAGAACCGCGGTGCGCAAAAGACAGAGCGTGTCACAATTCAGTAATTACACCTGCTCCCTCATGAAAGGGGACATGCAGATCTGAAGCTTTGTGTCCTTCGGACCGTACAGCTCCTTGTGTGCCGGAGAGCGTCGGCCTCAGTGCTTATGTGAACGAGGCGAGATGAGGGTAGAGATTGAGGTTGTAGTGCCGTTGATGTTTTGCCAATAAGCTATGACAAATCCTCCCGAGCTTTGACGAAAACGGATGGACCCTACTTTGTTTATTGCCCCTAACACTGTCTTTGTTGAAAACAAACTGACACTGTTGCTGGCTTAATGACAAGTCACGGACAGCTTGCTAAAATAACGCTATATGTTGAAGATATAGCAATATATTGCAATCTTAGATATTACTAGATATTGCTATAAGTCTATAGCGGAATGAGGGATATTTAACCGTAATGGTTTCATTAGTAAAGCTTCATTTAATTCTCAGAAAAATGGTTCTGTAATATCGTAACAGGTATTGTCTGTAACATATAACATGTGTCGGTCTATGTGTCTAAGTAAGTTTTTTCTAACCCAGTCTACGCTCTCAACCACGAGCCAAGACGGATCGCTGCGCGGCTAAAATGACGGATGGCTTAGGCAGTGCACCCGGGTTTGTTCTGGAGTAGATAACCTCTTTGTATGTAAAGGAGACCACCTAATCCATTCAAATAGCCTTATCTGGGTACACAGTAGCCGTGACCAGGTCTGCACTCGTGTAATGAATGCATGAGAAAGGTGGGAAAAAAGCAGAATACAGAGGCTGAAGCCGTTTGCTCACTATATAAATAACCAATAACATGCCAAGTGAATATGATCAATAACATGCTTGCGTGTGAATGTCTTAGGGGCATTGCTGAAAGTGCATGCGGGTACATATTCGACGGGGCAAAAAAGCGCATCGATTTACCAATAATAATTAAACACAATGAACCAAAACAGACAATAGTGAGAGTAAGAAGAAAAAAAAAGCTGAGCAAGTTCAAGGCTACGGCTAGTAAAGCGCTTACGCTAGCACACTCAGTCATGGGCTCGTACGTTTACAGCGTGACTGCAAGGTGTACCTCCTCCACACAAAGCCATTCATCCATTTTGAGAGGCAGTGTCTGCGGGGTGATTCGATAACCTTTGGAGACGTCGCCGTCGGGCCAGATTGTACCGTGCGTTTATAGCGGTTAGAGAGCCACCGCTATGCCGAAACCGTAAAACACGTAATCTTTTATACTGACACGACCCATTGTTGTTGACCGCTCATGCGACGCTTCTCCGATCTATAAAACCTGTGCAGGAGGGCTTAACGTTAGAGCCGGTGTACATTTTTAAGTGCAACAGCGACCTAGACACACTGGCGTTTAAAAAAAACAACTTTTCTTTTGAAATGCACAACGAAAACCGAGCAAGGCATTTATAGGAAAACCCAATACAAATCACTTGTGGGTAATTACCGTCGTCCGTCCAACACGTTATTTTTTTTCCTCCCTCTGAATATTTTGTTCTCAGAGGCCATCCTGAGAGGTATGGCAGATAGGTTTGACCTTAAGAGCAATTTAGCTCAGTCAGCAGGCAAGGTATAAGCCGAAATGGTACATCGATGTACATCTATTCCAATAATCTAATTCCACCACGCTGTACATATTTTTTTTTTCCTCCAAATGGCAGTCTAATAATACATTTACATTCGGTGAAAAGGTTACACGGGCCCTTTCTCACAGACGGCCCATTCACATGTATTCCAATTAGCAGTGATGGAAGGCGGCCCATGCCAAGTGAAAAGGTTTTTTTGCTGCTTTATTGGGAACAATAATGTGATTGATTTGTCTTTTTTTTTCTTTCTTTCTCGCTCTCGCCATTGCATTTCAATCCCCTCGTTACCCCGGGAGGAGGGGCCGCGTGTGTACGGCCACAGCTCAATAATCAAGAGGTTTTTAAAATAAACAAATGGGATTTGAACCTCACTGATGTTGTACAGAATTGTGTATATACTATGTAAGTATGCGTGATAATGATAATATATGACAGCAACCTTTAGCCAGCAGTTATATTCATCTATTTAAAACAAAGGACTCGAGCTTAGAGCGAGATTTACTGTATTTGGTTTTCTTTGTGCATACAATGCAACTTGATACTTTAAATGAAGCCGGTGTGTACTATAGTGTGTATTTTATATACGGTGCAACCCTTTCGGTGATTCTGCCACCAAGATTGTTTACCATCCTTAACTCACAGCGTTGATCAGCAGACAATGGCACGCAGCTCAATTTACTCCTAATTAGGGTTTTAATGTGTGTTATTAAATACATTGCCATGTCCCAATTAGAAAGCATGGGGGCCATACATCATCCTAATGGATGCCCACCTCGTACCACATGGGCTCCCTGTATTCCATCAGCGCTGCTAAAAATGGTCGCCGCCTGAGCACCGCGAAGGGAGAGTAAAGTCATTTTTTTATTGAAGAGCATCAATTGACAATGTGAGTACATGTGCGGAAAAGAGAGAGGAAGAGAGGGCTAGCAAGTGTGTATCTGAGTGTGTGTGTGTGTGTGTGTGTGTGTGTGTGTGTGTGTGTGTGTGTGTGTGTGTGTCTGAATGTGAGTGTGCAGGCTGGTGGTGTGCGCATGTGTGTGTGTATGTGTGTACATATGTGTGTAGGTGTATGTATTTGCGACGCTGCAGACATTGCATGTGGGTACGTGGCACGTGCGTCTAAATGTATGCGTGCAGACTGCTGTGTGTGTGTGTGTGTGGTGTGTGTGTGCTTATGCCTATGTGCCTGCATATGCTGTGGGTACTTGTGTGTGTGTGTGTGTGCATGTGTGTGTGTGCGTGCAGACTGCCGCATGAGTGCGCCTGTGTCTGTGTATGCATGTTAGTATGTGCGGCTGTGTGTGTGTGTGTGTGTGTTTGAAAGTGTGCATTGTGTGAGTACCTCGTGTAAGCTGACGGGACCCGTGAGAGAGCGCCGCCATGGTTCTTCATTATAAACCCCGCACATCTCCCACGATGCCCCTGCTTTTTGTTTATTGAAAGGAAACGTGTCGGGCGATGCAAATGCAATCTTTCCCATTCTGTGTGTCCATGCAATCACACTTAATGAGCTATAGTTTAGCACAGCCATGTAATATGGATGTGTTTTAATCAGGCTGTGAGGAATAAAGCCAAGCCGGGGCTCCCAGGGCACAGGCTCTCTGCAAGCCTGAAGAATTGTTTTGATGAGAACGCAACACCGGAGCAGTTTTTCCTGTTTACTCCACTTTACCGAATGTTTGGTTAACCGTACAGATTAAGATAACAGGATTTGTAGCGCGGTAGCTATTTAAAAAATTACCCTATGCTCCTGTTTCCTTAGTATCGCCGTCGCCTGGCGTCTTGCACATGCACGCCTCCCCGTCACAACGCACGGGGGCCTTAACTTGTCTTAATCGCCCGCCGGCCGGTCCGCGCCTGGCGAGGTATGTAGTACAGCCGAGCGAGAGCAAGCTGCGTGTTTGTTGTCTTTAAACTCTGGGCCATGTCTAATGCGGTGTGTCATCTTTTGTTTGTTTTTTTAACACAGTTTTTTTTGCGCCATCAAAAACGTTTCCGCCAGCAAAGATTGTCAAAGACGCTCTCCCGAGTGGATGAATCGGAAAACGTTTTTGTCTCGCGGCGTAGCCGAGCGTGTTTGTGTTGTGTTGTGTTGTGTTGCGGCGTAGCCGAGGGGAAACGCATGCAAATGGGGGGCCTTGGAAACGCCGACTTCTAACGTTATCCGGACTTCGGCGGCCGGCGTCTGTGCACGCGCATGAGACGAGGAACTGAGACGTGCGGATGGATGGTTTTTAGAGAACAGTTGAAAATGCTAGTATGGATGGGAAACTTTGGACAAGAAAACTTTGTTTTTGAAATGTAGCCTGCCTCGGGTTTGAATGTAGCGCTTCAGTGCTATTTCAAGATGGATTTCTATAAGAGACTGCTGGATGCTTGCTTGCTAAATTGTATTTGGTCAAATGTTTTGTCTATTTAGACACTTTCATCTTAGGAAACTTGCAGTCAATTCAAGATCAAGGACACCTATGGGTAGACTGCGGACATTGGGGAGGGATTGATTTTTTTTCCTTTTATTTTGGCACCTAACAACTAAATACTGCACAAAACACAGCCGGTTTTGCATTGAACAAAATCAAATTACACTTTTCACTCGATAGGAATCGTGAAAAATTGAATGTAATTGCTATGTATTCATTATTCAGACTGTGTCCAATCTCTTCTCCTGTAACCTTTTGACCTTTCAAGGCCACCGGGTATGGGCACATGGAGGCTGAAGGCTTCAAATGGAGGTTGACCGAGCTGAGATCATCAGAATGCCCTGGAAAGCCCTGCATCAGGCTTCTCGCTGGCCCAGCGTTAGAGCTCATTGTCTGGCCCATCAGCCCATCACAGTTGAGGCAGATAAAGCGGCCGTCGATCAATAACCATTTCTTACCCCCCCCCCCCCCCCCCCACACACACACCCTTCACCACCACCGCCGCCGCCACCACCACCCTTCATCTTCTCTTTATCAAAGGGCAGAAGCTCCTTTCACGAGTGATTCTGCCACAGTTAAGTGCACCGTTCTTCTTGCCTCGTCGTTTCAATTTCTCCACGGTCTGCCAACGTTACTATTAACCTGCTGCTATTGCAGGCTGTGGCTGGACACTCGCTCAACCGCTCTCAGCCGCTCCGTTCATTAGGGTCAGGGTTGCGCATAGTGTGTGTGGACTTGTATTAGGTGGTGGTAACGATGTCTGTCTTTACACCCTGTTCAATATTGTAATTCACTACATGGATGGATGTGTGTAACTGCTCAGATGAGTAGTGAGTGGAGCTCATGATAATTCCCTTATCATTCAAGCACTGTCGTCATTGTTGAGACTCAAAAGAACAATATACATAACATGTTGTAACCTGTGAGTATGTTTTAGTACTATATTATATTTTTGTATCATTTCAAATAGATTCAATTGTGTAATCCTGTGGGTGAAACCACCCACACCTTAGTTCACATTAGGCTCCTTTGCAGTGATTTTCATCATTAAAAGTTACTGATTACCACAGTGAGAATGGAAAGTTTTTCCACAGTCGATGCTGGCTGTGGCTACCGCTATATAGCACAGGGGGAGTTGTATATACCAGTTACTAAAATGAAGTGAGTATACAGAAACGGTATCTGGAATTAAACCCATGGATCGATGGATTTTACTTACATTCGTGATCCGAGAACCTTTAATTTATATCCTTTTATTTATGAATATATTGAAGATCCTCTTGCCTTGACAGTGATATTATGTAATACACAATAAATGCAATCAATATTTGACAATTTGCGTCACTGCAATACATTTAGCATTCTGTGTACGTTGAATACCATCAAAGGGTGGAGATGTTAAGTTATGCGGATCCATTTTGTGTGCGCAGGGAGCGATCTGGAGAAACGTGTGGATGATTAAATCATCACAATACAAAATGTCTGATAGAAGTCCCCTGGAATTCTGCTCTATTGATTATCAGTTAAAACACTTATTCCCCAGGCTGATCAATACACAATACACACACTGTCTGGGGAGCTGTATCTCTCCCAGAGGGACCGACCCAAAAATGTTCTGTCTGTCTATGTGTTTATGTCTCTCTCTCTCTCTGTCTCTCACTCACTCTCTCTCTGTCTCTGTCTCTGTGTCTCTCTCTCTCTCTGTCTCTCACTCTCTCTCTTTTCTCTCTCTCTCTCTCTCTCTCTCTCTCTCTCTCTCTCTCTCTCTGTCACACACGCTCTCTTTCTCAACAATTTCTGCCTTGTGGTCTCTCTCGCTCTCTTTCTCTTTCTACCTTGCTCTCTCTTTCTCTCTCTTTCTTCATTTTTCTCTCTCCCTTCTCTGTATTTCTCTCTCTCTTCATGTCTCTTTCTCTCTCCCTGTCTCTCACTCCGTCCCTCTGTGTCCGTCTCTCTTTTTGGCTGGCTCTTTAGCTACCCCCCCCCCCCCCCCCTCTTTCTCTCTCACCATTTTTCTCTCTCTCTCTCTCTCCCACTCGATCCATCCCGCGCTCACTCTGTCTGGAGTCTGGAGTAGAATGCGACCATCAATCCACATCCATGTAGTGCATCACAGACACACACACACACACACACACACACACACACACACACACACACACACACACACATACACACGTACACACACACACATTAAGCTTCAAACCAACAGTGTAAGATTGGTATGGCAACATATTTCTTCATATCAGGACTATTTGCCTGGCAATAAGCAGATCTATCTCTATATCCCGTGGCAATATCACACATAATGTGCTTCTCTGTGATGGACGAGGAAATTGTAATTGAAAGTAAGAATAAATGTTGGAACAGGTAAACTCCCCCTCTAGTGAGATGGGCCTTGATAATATTTTTTGATTAGACTTTGGGGGGGGGGGGGGAGTGAAGGTGTGTGTGTGTGTGGGGGGGGGGGGGGGGGGGGGGGGGGGGG
>JAOPHQ010003467.1:0-127666 GCA_030340625.1 Merluccius polli
GGGGGGGGGGGGGGGGGGGGGGGGGGGGGGGGGGGGGGGGGGGGGGGGGGGGGGGGGGGGCTGAGGGATTCATTGTAATCTCTGTAAAATGAACGAGGCTGGTGCTCAATATGTCTGTAGTGCCGTCAGACAGTCAAAACAAATAAAGAGTGGCCGAGGCTCAATATGGACTTGCTGGGCAGTGGACTGGCTGTCAGTGGGGAGAGAGGACATAGCTTTGAACCCTCACAAACACACACACGCATATGTAAACATACTCACATGCACATGAATATTCATACATACATACATACATACATACATACATACATACGTACATACATGCATACATACACATATGCATACACATATGCAAACACACACACACAAATATACACACACACCAGTACAGTGACTCTCAACTGGTGGGTCGCGACCCATAAGTGAGTCGCAGAGCATATGGCAAACCTTAATCTTTAGAAAGAAGCCCATGAATTAACTAACGTTTCAATGTTAATTAATGTTATGAGTTTCGCCCTAGTGGTTGCAGCTTTTTGTTCGCTCCATGTTTTTAACAGTATATGAAGGCATGTTGATTACTGCAATAAAAACATTTTTTTGGGTTGTGACTTAATGACTAATGACACATGTGGGTCCTGATACTAGACCAGTAGCGAACCACTGCATTAATATACACCCTCAAGTTTCAGTAACTCCTTTCTCCTGCCTGGGTGCAGTAAAAGTGGAGGCCGGCCTCTCCCCTGCCGTGCAGCCTTCCTGCAGACCACTAATGCGTCCCTGAAGTTTTGTTAAAGCTGGTTATTTACTCCTGCAAAGCAATTGTTCCAGCCCAGGGGCAGCACCAGACACACGCGCGGACACACACACACACACAGACACACAAACACACACACACACACACACAAACCTAATTTATTTTAATGTGAGGCACGGCTGCTGTCAAATACCAAAGGGGTGGGGAGTGGGGGGGTGGGCATGCCCTGACCCCTCTGTGCACTCCTGAATGACATGTATCTGAAATTACTGTCCTTGCTTCAGTCGTTTTGGATAAAAGCATCCGGTAAATTACTAATTCTGATACAAAGAATCCTAAATCATGTGTGCAACCTTTGATGCCAATCATGTGACAGCTTAGCAGACAGGTAAGAAGGAAAATACAAGAATAAGAGCACAGCTAGTGACAAGGTAACAGCTCTGGCTTATCAAATGGCAGCACATACTCTGCAAATGGGGAGCAGGAGCCAGGCAACATTACTGTGCGGATAGGTATGGAAATCTACTTGAAGGAAGGTCAAAGTGATTAAGCTGACATTAATGACATCCCCTCTCTCCCTCTCTTCCTCTTCTCCTCTCTCTTCCTGAAAATGCTCACCGTGGCGATCTGGCGAAACACATTTGTCATTCCACTCCCAACGTCAAAGCATCTGCTTTGAAGTCGCTACCAGTAATGCTACATAAAGAGGTTAAACAGCTTAATGCTCAAGTCTGTTTGACTAGTCTCGCTTTCTCTCTTTAGCGCATCTCACTGCGATACAGGTTATGGCTGCTGGATCTCACGTCTCAATTCCACCTCAACAGATAGTCCTGTTGCCACTGTCAAAAGGAACAGAGCAGGGCAACTTAAAGGAACTGGCTGAGGGGGGGGGGGGGGGGGTACCATGGCAGACATGCCCCACCCATCGATTCACAGTTGCAATCATAATAACATAAAAGCTTGTTAAGAGATAGTTTATATGGCACGGCGCGTGTAATGATAGTCAGGCGGCAGCTCTGTGATTTTTCAAAGCTCTGCTTAATCTACTGAAGAAGATCTGACAACATGATGAGAAGACGGGAACATTTCAGTCAAGGAGAGTGTAGCAAGCGCCTCTGATGGTGAATTTAAGCGCAGGTCGACTGCTCTGAAGCTACTGGTACTGGTAGGCCTATTACTCCCTGGGTTGCATGACACCATCCTCATGAGCAGCAGCGAGATTGCATTTGTGCAAGAAAACACTGAAGATCTACAAAGCTGCAACTCACTCACTTATCCTCCGCTACAATGAGATGACAGCAGAACCTGCCTGCATTAACAGATATTAGCGAGGAGACCAAAGCATGAATGAGAGGGAGACACGGACGATTTTCACAGCCAATTTGTAATTGCAGGGTCTGGGGTATTGGGAGTAAGTGGGAGAGTAGTGGGAAGAAGGGATGGGGGGGTGCTGGCAACCACCACACAGAGCATGCTGGCAGTGAAGGCTGCCAGACTCACAAGCTGCAATGCTATTTCACTGTTTGGCAATACTGTTCTCGTATGTGGATTTGCGCTGACACCAGATCACTCCCATCAACTGAGTCATGCTAAATGAAGCACAATCACAGGCTTTCGTTCCTGAGCTAAAAAAGAAGGGACAAAAATAAATAAAACCAAAAGAGAACTTACATGCCTTTTAGGGCGCACAGAGGAGAGAGAGATAATGCGGGAACGAGGCCACGAGAAACAAATAAGATGAAGTTTATTACGCCGTATGAGCGCAGCATTGCAACATCACAAAAAAAAACAATGGGATTATTGTACCAAGTCAGTATGGGTATCATGCTCTGAACTCGTCTATTAACAATTACACGGTAAAAGTAAAAGTTTTAAGACACGCTTTGATGGTAGCCGGGCACATTTTCAGACCACCTTAAAATGCTGGAGTAGCTAAATCTCATTTGACAGAGCCTTTAATTCATGAATGATGTAAAAGCTTCAACTGATATATTTAGAATGACAGGGTGTGACAATAATTAAACCTATTAACACCTGGTGGGACATAGAAACATATCTAGATAAATTAATAATTGTATATTAACATTGTGATGAGACAAGATGTTGAATCGGAGTTATTATAATATTGCGGGTTATAACCAATTATTTTATTTTTTTTTCACTTCTTCATATCTACGCTACATTTCCATTTATTAGCCTAAAAAGAGGCTTTTCTAAAAATAATTTATCAGTACCCTATATGGATGAAATTGTTCATGTCAAATTATAGGTATTCATATTTACAGATTTTTTGTTAAAAGGTATTAACTATATTGACAATATTGTAGGGGCTGGGGGTTCATAGGTCCAAAAATACTCAGCAACCTTCTACCTGAGTTACGTTCTACCTAAGTTACAACCTTCTACCTGTGTTACAGCCTTCTACCTGTGTTACAACGTTCTACCTGTGTTACAACGTTCTACCTGAGTTACAACTTTCTACCTGAGTTACAACCTTCTACCTGAGTTACAACCTTCTACCTGTGTTACAACCTTCTACCTGTGTTACAACCTTCTACCTGTGTTACAACGTTGTACCTGAGCTACAACCTCCTGGCCCACAGCCGTACCTTGGGCCCGGCAGGACCTGGCAGGATAGCCCCTGACCCGTCCTTTTCAGTCACCCACGGAAACGCCATCTGGCCGGTGTGAATGATCACCGTGGCAACGGCAGTGTGACCTGAAGCCAGCAGGGAACCAAGGTCACTCCACCTTGGTGGTTGTGCTTCTCTTGCTTTCTCTTTTCTCTGCTCGCTTTCCATCAACTGGAACACAGGTAAAATGTTCCTCTCCACCCCACCCCCCCACCCACTCCACAGTATTTGCTACAAAGCCATGAAAGATAACACACACATAAATGAAAGACACTTTCCATTGTGTCTCAGATATCACAAATAATTATCCTGCTTTGTTCAATAATAAGTGGACTGTTTCAAACGATGAATCATTAATTTACAACTCTTCAAGAAGTTGATCTAACTTTGTGCCTTCTGTTTTCATGTTATTCTTACAAGGACGGGCCACTTATTTATCAGGAGTATTGACATTGATATTGTAAATTTAAGGAATAGAGATTTAAACACAACTATATTATAATTCAATAATATCAACCATTTAAACCACATTCTCACTTAGTCGTACCTGTGGTTTCCCAAAATCCATGTGTAAAAAATTACTTATTTCCGAATCTTGACAGATAGGCTAGACTACTTTTTTTTCTCATTCTTTATTGAGTAGATTTGATAACGATTGCTAGGCCTACTTGTTTAGTCATAGCTACTTTTTTTATTGGTTCACTATGTTGGCTAAACACTTTTTTATGGAGGATAATCTTGGCCTATATATTTTCAGCGTTTTAACCCCCGTAACACTTTAGCCACCCTAGGTCACTAAAAATGTGCCCTCACGCTCACGTTTCTATATATTAAAATAGGTCTACTATTTAATACAATGCATTTGAGTAGCTTAAACCTCGGATTCCTAACTGCAATATGCTACTGTAACCAGAAATATACAATGGCTCCAGCTCGCCCTTTGGCTCCACAGACTGAATGAGTGATCCAGAGTGGGGGTAGGATAACTCGGCCACAAGACAGCCGAGAACAGATCTGGTTTCTTCTCGGCATGCTTTCCGCGGAACTTGGACTGCCATGCTGCTGTCATTTCTCATGTTACACAACATCAATCATCCAGCAGAGACGGTGCCCTTGCTCTGGCCGAAGCTGATTTACAAACATTAGCGGGGAATACAATTACACAGTCCTGGCCGAGTAGCCCAATGCGGCTTCAGGAGGGGGATGGACGGACAGCGGCGGAAAAAAAAAGCGTTTGGGTTTTCCAACCTTATTTAATTTGCACTCAATACGTTGCTTTCGCCGACACTGCGAATAGACTGTACGATTGATATAAGAGGTTACGGGGTTATAAGGCTAGGCAGATGTGTTCTTTAATATAAAGGTATAATAGAGGTTGACGAGCGTACTGCTCACCTGCAAGATATTTACGCTATAAAAAACACGCATTGGTGAAACAAATGATCTCAATCGAAAATATAACACACAATATGAATGTTGAAAGTCACAGGCTGCAAAAAGATAGCTTACTCGTGTTAGGCTTAATGTTGCAATGTCAGCTGACGTATCTTATTGTACAGTCCAAAATATTCTTTCTTTTTTTTCAAACAGTCCAATTACACGTCGAACGCAAAAAATGACGACAGCGTTTCAAAAGTTTCTGAATCATAAGCACTCGTTAAAGTTTTCCATAAACAAATAGTTTACATTTAGGCTAAATAATCTATATGGTTCCGTCTGAATCGGTGGCGAAAGAGGCGGCAGCAATGCAACGGTGTACGACACAAATTGCATAAAACATTTAACTGGTACAAAAAAAGTTATCGTACGTCCAAGCATCAAGATTCACGAGCGCATTAAAAGTTCCCACGTTTGTATATTGGCCATTCTTGCTATTAGAACTGAATAATGTTAAAATGCTGTGCTGTCCGCGGTGCTGATCCCAGTGGTGAGCAGGCTACAGAGCTGTGCTACTCTATGGTCGCTCCATCGCTGATCAATGATTGAACCGAACAAAGGCAGAAAAGGATCAATTTCTAATAACTATCCATGCAACGCCGCCGGTTTCGTTGCAAATTGTCCAAACGAAGATAATACACATCAGCGTGAAATACATCACATGCTACTAAAATATATAAAGACAAAGATAAGGATAACACTAACCTGAAGCCGCCGTAGATCAAATTTCTTCCAATATTGAAACATCGATCCTACATCGGCGGCCATCTTGGGGGATATTGAAGAGATTTTTTTCAGCGGCTGCAATAAATATGTGGGCTGGATTCCCCTCGTTAAACAACGTTTACGATTACGGGTCGCACTTAAAAAAAAGTAACGAACAGACTTACACGAGAGTCCGACGACATGTTTAGGAAGTCTCCCGACATGTTTGGTAGTGGGGGAGTGACATTTAAACGAAGCCACTGATTTAGAAAACTAACAAACAAACTATGCATGCGTCCGTCTGAACATTAACTGGACAATTGCACTTGATTTTGCTTTAGCAACGTTATCGATACTGACGCAAGGGGAGAGATCAATACCGTCTGGGAACTGAAAGGGAATGATGTGTGTAAATAAGGGGAGATCATAATCCACATACTTCTGAGGCATCATATCTACAAACCATACACAATAAAAAATGGAAATTATTTTGCTATTTTGTTATTGTCAATTAGCCTAGTCTACCTACCGTCATATCGCCTACCGACAGCCAAATCTACGTTAGAAGGTTTCCTTTATGAATTACTTCTAACTTTATGAATAGTTTCCATGGTAGGCTACGTAGGGTAGTTAGGCCTACTTGAAATATCCACATATTAGGCCTAATAGCCTATTCTTATTTATCCTGAGGTTATAGTCTTATTGACGTTATTCCTTATAGGCTATTTGACATTTTTTGAGAATATTGCACAAAGGCTTTTATTTAATTTTAATTGTATCGTTTATCTTACTGTAGGCCGATACAATGTTCTATTTCCCACTGATATAGGCCTAGATATAAGATGATCGGTTTTGTTCAATCTCACTTTTTCCAACGAGGCTTTATGAATGTAGCCTACATTATGAAATCTAATCAAGTTATGTGGTTCATTTTGTGTATGTCCAAGTGCAACAGTAGGCAAAATATGTAGCAAATAGGCTATACATAGGCCTAGGCCTAATTAGCTTTTGGTAAGAAGGTAACTGTACGCCTATAGGTTAGGCTAGATTAAACTGAAGAAGAACATTATAGACTTCTTCGTAACATAAAAGCGAAACCTTGATCGCAGATGACAGGTGCACGCCATCTAATTTACTCAGCCCTATTTAACATGGTTTCAGGAATGTGTGTCTCTATTTAAAATAACACATTCGACTGGTCAATGAACACACAACATGGTTTGGTAGTAGCCTACATATAAAAATCCTTACTGTCGTGTGCGCCATCTGTTGGATATAAATTGCACCTGCACTTTTATTACCGTAGGTACGAATCGTACATTAGGCCTACTATCTTTTCCTCCACCGTTGAAATGTGTATCAAAAGCTACATTTTATGTAAATCATAATGTGTGAATGTAATCAAGTAATTCAAACAAGCAATACTGTATAGTAATAGCTCTTCATCAAATTGTTTTCCAATTCATTCCTTAGGCTATATAGTCTTAGAAGTTTGGGTGACAAAACATATTATTAGGTAACATGAATACACGCAGGGAAGCGAAGTGCAATTAGTATATTCACACTCAGCTGTTACAGAGACATATGCGCTGTACATTAAGCATATATGTGTATTCATAGTGACAGAAGCACACCCATTAAAGCGAGTAGGGTATTTGACAGTTGGGGAAGGTAGCAGGGAGAGTTGGTGATGAATTTGGACAGAGTGACTAGAAAATGAATGAATGCACATGCGGTTAACTTCTGTCTATCGCTTGTAAATAAGACGATTCCCACTGGGACAGTGGGAATCGGACCACTAACCCTGGCAACGTTAATGCCACCAATTTTCTTAACAAATCCAACTGGGACTTTGAAAATATGTAATCGATTTCTGTAAACAACACCCCTGAACTCAGTCTATATGTAGACACAATAAGGCAGTGGTTTTCCATCTGTGGGTCACGACCCATAAGTGGGTTGCAGCAGGGCCCCCAATTAAGTGGGTGGTCACAATGAACATTTTGACTGAAAGACTGAAAAGGGAAATACTGTATTGATGAACAATATACATAGAGAAATGTTGTGCATCTCACATTTTTTGACATGTTAATGAGTATTGCTCATTGCCATGTTGAATTGAATGTATTTCTTATTTTACTGTTGAAAGTGTCTACTGCAGTGAAGGAACTAATGCATCTTTTTGACGGTTGGAAAGACATCAGAAGACTTAATTTTCATATTAGGATGTCACAGGGCTTTCTTGTGTACTGTAAAAGTGTCGGAATGGTCTCTGATAGACATGCAATCAAAATAATGTCCTTAATGACACTATTTAATTAATGGATAACTTAGGGATTTTTTAACGTAGACCCTATTTCCCCATCATTTTGGGTCTCGGGGACTAATGCGGACAACAATTTTTGAAAATAGTCCATATTAGGGCTTCAGCCGGGAAACGGGCAGCGCGAGAGTTCAGAGCAAGACTTCACCCTGACGAGAATTGGTTAGACACAATACAGACCGGATCAAGTGAAAGGTAAAGTCACATGTTTTATTTCTCTGTAGGGACCATTTCAATAATGTTGTCAGACACTTATTATAACAATCTGAGCCGGTCAGTGGCAAAACAAGCAACTTTAGAGCACAATGACAGGGCGCTAATGCTCTATAGTTTTACATTGCTGCCCGTTTCACGGCTGACGGCTGAAGTCCTCTCGCTCAATGCTGGACCAATTGCATAAATTGCTCAACTTAAATTGTTATTGCATTAGTCCCTCCCAGAGACCGAAAATGATGGGAAAATATGGTCCAAGTTGAAAAATCCCGAAGTTATCCTTCTAAGTAACTAAGACCAGGCTCCATAAAAACACATTTTTGCATAGACATTTTTTTTGACAAAATATCCTAACATAATTTGAACACCTTGAACATTGCTTCACATTGCTGTTAAACATTTAGATGTTCTTTTGTTCATCACTAACTCCATTCCATCCTAATAATAATTGTGCTATATGGGTTGTGTTCCCAATTGTCAGAAGGTGAGTGTCAGTTAATCCCAAATCATGGAGAAATAATTTTGGACACAGGGAAAATGGTACAAATCTCATATTTCCTCATTAGTACCTGCTTTTAGTGACTGCACTGATGACAGGAGAAGCTTCTAAATGTTCCTGCTGCCCTTTATTCCACTGCAGTTTAAAACTATTAAGTGCAAATTTACTGAAGCCAGTACAACTCCATAAACGTAAGCTTTTAATTGATGGTATACATGGCAATGTGACTAAGCTTTGGCAATGATGGATGTGCTTTGATGTACTTAGCTCAATCGCACATGCACAAGCAGGGAGTACATAATCCCTCTTCATCTACATAAAAACACATCCACAAGGGTGAAGCAGGGTGGAAGTCTGCGCTAGCTTGTTTCTCTGCAGCTGCTCAACAACAATAATGAGGTAGGGACGTGAGGCCATTTAAATAAAGAGTTCCTTGAGCAAAGTAGTATGGGTTTGTCCAGTTTGTCCAACATATTGGTAAAGATGTAGATATGTGCCCAGTGTTGTAATAAATACTTTGGGGCACTTTTCACAGAGGTGTCATTGTAGGACAATCAAAGGTGTTGCTCATAACACTTATTAGTGTTATGTGTGGTATGAGCTTATTCGTTGCACTTATTGCTCAAAGTGCTTATTAATGCTAAGAGGGTATAACTAAACTAGTGAAGATAACTCACATTGACCAAAGCTGGGGCTTTGACACACATGACACCTGCTGAGTGCCAACCTACCCAGAGTGGGGGCTACACCTGTGTTTGTCCTGCTATGACAGGTCTGTGAAAAGGGTCCATGGTCAATCTGTGTTATCTTCTCTAGTCTACTGTGCCCTGGTACATAGAAGGAGCAGACATTATGAGTGACTCTTGTGTTTGTCTTACGATGACACCTCTGAAAAGGTTCGTTAGGGCTTGTAATGGGTTTTTGATTGGGGAACATTGAGCATTAAAACCAAACACTACTTGATCATTAGTATTCATGCATCATTATATATCAAACATTTTAGGATTCCATTTTTAGGCAAATCTGAAAGAACATGAAAAATAATTTTACTAAAAAACAAAACAACTATTGTCATAGTCAGGAATCAATCTTTGAAATTAATAAATGGAAAAATAATCAATACATGAATAAATAAATAAGTAAATACATTAGTAAATAAATAAATATATCAAAGTAAATTATTACAATATTGCACCATGATGATTGATCAATCATGAATGTATCATCATCCATAAATATTATTATAATTAATGTTTTACATTTTATTGATCCTACATATTGAACAGTTCATTTATTTACATCTAGGAGCAGCATATAATTTTCAACTTACATCAGGCGTATGCTAATAGCTGCAGTAGGTGGGTGTGGTAATTAATTAACCTTTAATAGTAATCAAAGCAGCATTCGTAAGAGCTGTGGTGGTAGGCTGGTAGCAGTTTCACAGGGCTGCTAGGTGTGTTTTAGGGACAAGGAGAGTCATCTCCAGCCCTTTGGCTGTCGACAACCACAATGTATCTGAAAACTGAGAAGCTCCTCTTTTTGAAAGGTGAAGATCAACAAACCAAATTTACGTTTTTTTGTGTATCCACTTGCAATTCTTTATTCTTTAAAATATGATTATTGATTGACGCCAGATTATGAAACGCCTGGCCCAACATGGTCATCCAGTCTATATTTTAATAAATCAGTGTCTATACTCCATCCAATGCTGTGAACTCAGATTCTACTGTATGATTCTACTGCATCCGATAAAGCATGTATCACAGAGTGTGGACCTCATTGTTGATCAGTTGGTGGAGAAGCACACACACACACACACACACACACCGCTGAGTTTCTTCAGATGTCAGGAGACGGACAGCATCCATGTGGTGTAGAGCTCTGTGAGAGCTAATCCACAGTGAGTGTAAAGACAGCAGCTGTCGGTTTGGGGGGGGGGGGGGGGGGAGATTCACAGGGGTCTGTGAATCCAAACTGTACCATGTCACCATGCCACATTTTCCATGCACGACACGTTCTTTTACAGCTCCTTGGCAGAAGTGTAAATAGCTCAGCTTAATCCTTGCCACTGCGGGACTTCCAGTCAAACAGGACTCCAGTCCTGTCAGCAGCACCCTGTAGCGTAATCTCCTCAAACGGTAATGGTAAAGGGATACACCTTCGGCAGGCTTATTATACACTTTCAAAAAATGGAGGGATTTGATATTCTTTACAATCAACGTTCTCACCACTTTGGAATCTCATCTGCTGCTGTGCGGTCCATGTGTGATAGCGAGTAGCCCACGTTTTTCTGATGGGTCGTCTTAGACGGCGAATATCTCACAGTAAACCGCTAATGAGTGAGGCCCAAACAAGGAGCAAGGTGATAATTATTCCATCAGCACTGTTTCTAATTAGAGTGTCATTGTCAAAACCTGCTGACAACCAGACAAACAAACAAAAGAGCAGAGCAAAGTCAGCTCCCAGTATGTTCTTTGTGTAGCCTATTAAGTGATCTGAAATCAAGTTTAAAATTATTTTTGTTAATGTGTATGTGAATAGTAACATGCATATGCATGATAGCCCAGAAGTGAGACCGGGTATGGTTTTAACATGGGGATAGTTGTAACACCAACATTTCCACCAATCAGTGATAAGATAGGAGTCATGATAATGTCAGTGTTGATCCCACCTGGTGGTTGTCAAGGCTGGAAACAGAGCATGCATGCAGACTCTATAGATAAACAAATGGATGGACTCTATAGATAAACAAATGGATTTTGTGGTATATATATATATATATATATATATATATATATATATATAGTTTAGCACTTAATACTATTGCAGATAAAATCACATGACTTAGATTAAATTGTAGTTTCTCAGGCAAAATGTGATGCACTTTCTCCTGCTAATTTCAAACCACTATGCTAATACGGCTAGCTAAATAGCTTACGGGTGGGGTGGGTTGTGATATATCTTTGCACATGTGTCCTATGCAGTCTCTGGGCCTATCAAGCCTGCACTCCAGGGTTACCAACATTCATTTGTCACCATTGTGACTGATTAAGAATACACACACACACACACTCCTGAGTCTAACAGAAAGTGGATTTGAGTTATGGTGAGTGTTGGGAGTTGTCATGTATTCCTAAGTGAATTACTCATTTTAATTTGTGTTAAGGTGACCAGATTTCTGAAATTAAAAAACAGGGAAATGTGTAGTTTGGCGGTCCACATAGAAACAAAATGTTATTTCTGAAATAAAAAAAGGGGACATTCACATTTTGCCTATTGTTATCATGGTAAATGTAGGTTACTGTAGTAAAAGATTGGGCAGTACATGCCCAATGGTTTACTTGATGTGCTTAAGCGTTGGTAAAGCAGCCAAAAACTACTCGAATAGGGAGTCGTTCTATATTGTATTGATAGCCTATTGTTTATATGATTGGTCATGCCTGCTTATGGTATAAAGTCCATAGATAGGCCTCAGTGTAGAGAGGTCACGTCACAGATAGGCACGAGTCCATTTAGGGCATTTAGCAGACACTTTTGTCCAAAGCGAGAAGACATTGCAACAGTATATCGCTGTCGGTATAGTAAGGATTTCACTAGAACAAGTTTCAAGCACGCCCAATTGACCTTTCGCCAGGAGCGCTCTAGCCGCGCCCCCCTGTGTCGGGGGAGGGTTCTGCTGTCAAGTCCGACATCTGTCAAAATCAGTTGACCAAGTAACGTAATTGAAGTCGGAAATTTAAGCGACATACCTGATGACTTTAGTTTGTCATATCTTAACTGCAACATATCCTTAAAGAAGAAGCAAAAGGCGTATGGATTCATTTCTGGATCATACATACATAGTGTCAAGATTTTCAAAAATAGTACAGGTAAATAATATCTGTAGCATTAGTAGACCTTGTAGCTGCTAGCGGCTAGCCTAACTCTTAACTTTGTTGAATTTGTTTACTTTGTCAGATCATGTACAGTATTTCTATGAAAATATAAAACATGTAGTGTCAGGATAAATTGTAGTGTGGTAGGTAGGTAGATACTTTATTGATCCCCAAGGGGAAATTCAATAGGAAATTCAAGTGTGTATCATGATCGTAGCATAACCTTTCAGATCATTCATTTGGTTTACATTATAGGCACAATCAGCGTTAGGGGAGAAGTTTATCCCAGCCAACGAAAATCTGACAATCGTCATGTTGTCAATTTTGAAATCGACATGAAAGAGAGGATACTGGTGGATTCGCACTGCAAGTGTCAACAAGGGTAACTAAGTCTAGGACATGAAACTGTTAGCGTGTGCTGAACACCGTCAGTCATACTTATCGCAGGCTATGTAGCGCATAATCATCGTCAATGCATATTGTTTCAGTGGTGATGGCAGTTGCTCCCATGTCACTGCCGTGATATATCAACTTGAACAGTGGAAAATAAGTGGCATAAAAGATGTCCCTGCCTTACTTTCTTCCACGAGTATGCCCCAGCAATGGGACAAGCCACGGGGAGAAAAAATACTACCAGAACCCGTCTCACAAATGGTCATTTCAAAACCGTTCAACATTCAAAGGAAAAGGCGTCCCGTCATGGCAAAGTTTGTAGACAACAGGTATTATCAATGAACATAATAAGCATAGCATTAGGCCTACTGCAGAGTTGGCATCCCATGTTTAAATTAGGCTAGTGACATGACATTACTGTAAAGGACAGAAAACAGAGAAACATGTTGTTGAGGAGTATCATTTTTAATGTCAGACCAAGGGCCCATTCAAAAACATACAGGCATGACTGACAATACATAAATATAAATAAATATACAGGTTGATTTGGTAGCAGCTTTACATATTTTAAGGTTTGCGTTTCTTAAGTCAATATATGTACAAAATGTTATCTTATCTATTTTCAGAAAAATCAATATTGAGAGTGAAGACATAACTCTTTTGAAAAGACTTAAGACTAGTTCAATATCCTATCTGGTGGAAAACAACACAGAAACTACAAAGTTTATTGTGACACCATTTGGACCAGCACCTGTTGGGTCACCTTTATCCTACCATGTAAGTAAAGCCTATGGGGCCCTGGACCACAGCATCCCATGCATACACTTTTATTTAATTAAAAAATTGAAGAAGTTGGTTAAAAAAGAACAAACAAACCATATTTGGTTTACGCACCCAAACAATGAAAGGCCAATTCTGTTGCTTAAAATGTTGAAAGATTTAATTCGTGCTATAGCTCTCTCCACGTGAACACGGTGGCGAGCAATTTTCTCTGTCACTTTAATTTCTGCGTTGGTCATCTGACCAGTACTGCATGCAAAGGGAGGGATATTCAGGTGAAGTCCAAGTTTCCCCACTTCCTCCTCTATCCTAAACCCTTTGTCAGCCATGAGACCATCCCCTACATTAATCTTCCCCTCTGCAATCAAATCTTTTAATGTTTCTAGAAGCCCACTTTGACGAGTGAGATCCTTGTCTGATATTCCTCCTGTAAAAAGCATCGAAGCAAAGATTACTCCACCCCTTGGCTCTATCCCAACCAGTCCTTTTAGTGTGTTGCAAGACTTGTAATCGCTGTAACACTGACTCTGGCGAGTCAGGGAGCTGGGGCGCTGAATTCTAATCTCTGTTGCATCAAGTATGAGTAATGTGTTTGGGAATTCTTTTTTAAAATTTTCTGGCATCATTTCAATAATTGTATCGCGATGTGGCCACATGTTGATGGAGGAGCATCTAAAAAACATGTAGTTAATCCAATTGTTAAAAAGGGAATTTGCGTCTTGGTGTGAAATTTTAAATAAATTGCCTATGTGCATAAAATCAAAATTCTGTCTTAATTTGATCAATACCAAAATAAGCTGATCTTCCATTGGCATTCTACTCTGTGAACCTACATTTCTGGTCATAGTAAAGGGTAACACCCGAGCCCTGACAGGGATTAGGAAGTCATAAAGAACTTCAAATTGTTCCTTTGTAAATCCGGTGTAATACACAAAACTGTTCTTGTTATTCTGTAGAAAGGACACACCAAAATCTTCTTTTCCTTTTTCTTCCTTGTTTGTTTGTGTTGCTCGCTCCCGCAAAAGTTTCTCATTTTCAATTATCAGTTTGGCTACGTGCATCTTCAGTGTGTCATTTTCCGCAGCCAACGCCAGCATGTCCAACAGTCCAGATCCTAAAAATGATATGATGAAATCAAATCTAAATGTTAGTTAAGACAACATACCATCTTAATTATTTTTATTTCCATTTTCAGGGACCTCTTATTGAAGCAATAAATTAGCCTTTAGATGCAGAGACCTGTGGGGATTTTGATTATCCAACAGAGGAACACATCGACAGCATCATGAAGGAGGAGCTGAGTAAATACAGCAGTGAGGGGACTGCCATAACTAAGGCTGAGGCAAATCAACTGGAAAGCAACACCAAATTACAAAATGAATGTAATATTTGGCACAAAGAAAGACAAAAGCGAATAACTGCATCTAATTTTGGAACAATTATGAACAGGAAAAAAGATTTTAATGAAAGTTTTCTGCGAAACACCTTCAAAAACTCAAATTTCAAATCAAAACCAACATCATATGGCCAGGTCAACGAAAAGGTAGCAAAAACCATCTACATGAAAAAGACAGGCTGCCACTTGCATTCAATTGGATTGGTTGTGAATCCACTCTGTTCATTCCTAGGAGCATCTCCAGATGGAATTGTATGCAAGGATGGGCAGAGTGGACTCATTGAAATTAAATGCCCCTATGCTGCAAGAGATTTTACCATCAGAGAAGCAATAGAAAAAGTCAAACTTTTCTGTTTGAAAATTAATGAGGGTGCAGACCAGATATCACTAAAGAGGTCACACAATTATTTCTACCAAGTGCAAGGACAGCTTATGATAACTGGTGCCCCCTACTGTGACTTCATAGTTTACACCAGGAATGATTTGTTTGTTGAGCGCATATATCCAGACAGAGAGACTATGCAACACCTAATTACAAACTTAGGAAAGTTCTATGTGGAGCATTTCAAGGCCTTCTGCTGTAGAGAGTAGATAAAAACAAGATTGCATACCATTATCATCCTGGGTGTGTTGAGTAGGGTCCTGGGTGTGTGGAGTAGGGTCCTGGGTGTGTGGAGTAGGGTCCTGGGTGTGTGGAGTAGGGTCCTGATGCTCCATTAGGACACTATGCAGATGGATATATCCATAAATGTGACTATTAACAATAAATGTGACTATTAACAATAAATGTGACTGAGATTTGTACCACAGTGTCTTAATAATCTGTCATTGCACGTCTCAATGTATCTTAAGTTGAAAGACATCCTTTACCTAATGGTTTCAGCAGTGGCACTCTTCCTGGGGGGCTGTGGCTCTCTTCGCAGCTTTGGTGGGCGCCTTACTGATGATGGGCGATCCAAAGGTGATGCTGGCAGGGGATCAGGGTGGTCTAGGGTCGGTATGCCTTCAACGAAGTGCTGGTAAATAATGATAGAAATGCTGAGTTCACATGGTCTCTTTAAGACGCTTTAAAGAACATTCATGCAACACTGTAGGGACCACAACATATAAAATATCCCACACCAACTTGCTTTGCAACTCGCAATTCTTTAACATCGGGGTTTACTGCCATGGTATGTTAGAACTGGGAGATTAGTGCTATTGCTAACAGACACAGTTTAGACTAGCAGTCACTACCCTTTTTTCATTGAATTACACTGAGACAACTGAATTAGCTAATATCCAATGTCTAATGGTTAAAAACAAAGACATACAACTGTACAGTACAATGTTATGATGATACAAGTGATGTGACCATGAAGAGACTGTAGTCTACTACTAGCTGCAAGCGTTGTTAGGACAACAATAACGGTCTTAGCTAGACTACAGCTAACGCTAGCCAGCCTCGGCCATTTGTTTGACTTTAATGCCACACCATGATGCACAAAAACAATAATCTGTCCTCCATCGATTTAGTATTGAAACGACTTACCTTTGAGCAAACGTAGAAATGCTTAGCTGTGCCGTGGTTTTTAATTTGTTGACGTTCAGCTGTTGGTGTGGTCTGCCGCATAGCTTTATCCAATGTAAACATTTTCCAACGTCCTTTGTTGGCTTCGGGAAAGGGAAAAAAACTACGTTTTCTACTCGATCCTTATACCTGCTGTCAGTGTTGCAGGTCCCATAACAACACCGTTTGACCATTTTAAAAAACACCAATCAGCTGAGTAGTGAAGGATCTTTGGTTGCTGTGATCGATGACAGACAGATGTCGGACAAGATGACGGACATCAGTGAACTCGGTATTAGAAGCGTTCTGATTGGTCAGATTGCCTGTCAATCAAACCCTGGCGAAAGGTCAATTGCTAAGTTAACCCATTGCTAGTAAACAACAGTGACAGCTAGGGTAAGATGCTAATTGCTAAGATAATAAGTGCAAGATACAAATATGAGTGCCAGGACAAACAAGAAGTGCTTAAGAGCCCGATGTTGATGTTGTGCAACGCAGTTGATTGTCTAGTACCATGCCGAGGCAGGATGTCGCTCAAGACGGCTTGGAAAAAGGAGGAAGGATTGAGTCAAGGGGGCAGGTTGTGGGATGGTTAGACATAACTAGCCTGTGGACAGCTTTAGGGGAGAGCGGGGTAAAGCGGGTGAGGCAAACAGGTGGGAGTAGTGGGAGGGAGGATAGCGGTAGGGGTAAAAGAGGAGCTGATGGCCTTCACATTTTTGTAAAGTAGGTTACAAAGTCGTCAGCTGTGAGGGAGAAAGGGGGTGGAGGGGGGCGGGGTGAGGAGAGAAGAGAACATGGAAAACAGTTTCCTGGGGTTGGAGGCAGAGGAGTTGATCTTGGTCAGGTAGAAGGTAGATTTGGCTGCTGACAGAGGTGAAGTCTGAGAGGAGGTGACAGTAGTGAGAGAGATCATCAGTACAGTCCGATCTCTTCCATTTGCCCTCAGCTGCCCGTAGCTCTGTTCTACAAGCCTGTGGAGATAGCAGAGTGGAGGAGGCTTCCTCAGTGGACAGAAGAGAGAATTGTTCAGGAGATGGTAATGAAGAGAGAACAGATGAGGCGAGAGTAGAGGGAGAGAGAGATTTCAGGTTACGGCGGGAGGTGACAATATGAGTAGGGGGAGGGCAGTGGAGGACTTCAAGGGGAGAGAGAAAGCAACAAAATGATGAACAGACAGGGAGCGGGGTAACGGCAGGACCTTGTGAAGACAAGGTCAAGTTGGTTCCCAGCCCTGTGGGTCGGGGTGGAGGAGGCGAGTGTTAAGTCAAATGTGATGAAAAAGTCAGTTAATTCAGATGAGTGCAACTTCTCTGGCTGGATGTTGAAGTCACCCAGGACAACGAGTGATGTGCCATCTTCAGGAAAGCAGCTGAGGGGTGCATCTCATCGAAAAAGTCACGGAAGGGACCTGGTAGACGATAGATCACTGCAATGTAAAGCTTGATGGGAAGGGTGACAGCGTGGAGTTCAAATACTGATCTGGTCAAGTGTTCCAAGGAAAGGACCTTGAAGAGATGAGGAGTCCAGTCCCCCCTCCTCACCCTGATGGTCTTTGGGTGTGTGAAAACGAGTAGGTAGTAGAGAGGGCATCTGGAGTGGCCGTGTTCTCTGGGGTGATCCAAGTCTCTGTAAGGGCCAGGAAGTGGAGTCTGGAGGGAGGCGTAGGCTGAGATTGAGTCCGCCGTCTTGACAGCCGATTGGCAGTTCCAGAGTCCCCCCAGCACTTCAAGGTCTGTGTAAACAGAGAGCGTTGGGTAGCGCAGATTGGAAGGGGTGCAGCGCCGGGCCGAAGGTCCAAGGTGGCATTTTCTCCTGTAAGACATCCTAACGGTGATGGAGGTAAGGCACATAGTTACAATGAGCTGGAGGAGATGTAGCTACTGGGCTTCCTTGAGGGAGAGATGTTCGCAGGGGCCTGACGCTAACAAGTACAGAGATGCTGCCCATGCAGTCTTAGCTCCCCCCTACAATCAAGTATATTGTCTACACCTGAGTGAATTGCCCGCTTAACAACAGTTAGACACTTAAATTATACTAGCTATTGGAATTATCTCTGCCAACGGAAACAAACACAAGTTCGAATTAAAGTCTATACTCACCAGCAGCAAGATAATAGACTAGGCAGAAATCTCAGGAAACCCTTCAGAAAAAGGGTCTAGTGGCAAATTTGAGGAAAAGTCGGTAAACATGCTATTTCCCATAATTTGAGGGTGCTGATTCCAAATATTTTGTTTACAAAGCTGAATTTTGAGTTTTAAGCCTGCTAATTAGCATAATAGCATAGCAGTCATACTAGGCGAATGGAGATTATTTGTTTCTGTTATACCTTTTGAAAGGGTTGATAAATTGTCACCAAATCTTGTATGCTGATGCTCTAGCATGTGTACATGTATTGTCTATATTTTGGAAGCCACTGGTTTCAAGATGGCCGACTCATAAAATGTTAACAAAAAGTCCCATACTAATACACAAATTACAAGGCTTAGCACTAAAAATCCAGCTTGGTAAACACAATATTTCAAATCAGCACCCCCAAAATATGTAAAAATAGACTATTTACTAACTTTTCTTCAAATATGCCACTAGCATTCTTTTTTTCTGAAAATTGTACTAGTACACAACTGTGCAAAAATCGCCGAAATACCTGCAGAAAAGGGATCTAACAGCAAATTTGAGTAAAAGTCAGTAAATTGATATTACCCATAATTTGAGGGTGCTGATTCTAAATATTATGTTTGCCAAGACAGATTTTGAGGTGTAAGTGTGTTAATTAGCATAATAGCATAGCAGTCATATAGGCGAATGAAGTTCTCTTTAATAAAACATATTTCGTAAAATGTCCACTAAACAAATATCAACATAATGTTTCAATATGACAAATATTATAACAAAATATATAAATCACCATATGATGCTTGATTAGCATTAGAGCCCACTATACTGCAACCACTATACTGCAACTACTATATTGTAACTTTTTAAAGCTTGTGTTTTTCATTTCATTCATTTGATGAACAGAACTGAAACAAATTCCTGACACAGATCTTGAGAGTTGGATTCTAGATGACAGACCATTTTTGTTTTTATTTTAACACGTCTTTGGTCCCTGTTTGCTATCATTAGCCTTTACCCTTTATTGCGAATAGTCTACTGCTTCACTGAAATATTGGGATATATTACATGACGTGGAGATGCTCTCTAGTCATTCTCTCCACGGTGTCATGTTATAGTCATTCTCTCTACGGAGTCATGCTCTGTACGGTGGGGGACAAAAATGGAAGAGCATGCTTGTTTGAGTCCTTTCATGTCTGGCTCTTCTGGAGATTGTATAATTTGCCAGAAAAAGGATACGATTTACAAAGGAACAGCTCAAGGCCTACAATCACTTAAGGCATCAGCCGAAGAAAGACAGAAATTTCAAGATGCAGCTAATATTGATGAGATCCACAGGATTTTGACCATCGGGACTGGGAATGAAGATGAAGTTCATTGGCATAAGAGCTGTTTCGCAACTTTTACAGATAAAGGTAAAATACAACGACTAAATAAACCATCACATTCAACCGTAACCACACCTCAGACTAGTTCAAGACTACGTAGTAGGACAGCATCAACCGACTGGAAGCTCTGCTTATTTTGCCAAGAAAGCAAAAAGGTGAAGAAAGAAACACTATGCTCTGTTATGACATTTAAAGTCAGTCAACAAATAATTGACGGTGCATGGTGTGACCATGCTCTTTCTGTACGTGTGGCAGGGGTATGTGATTTGATAGCTGCTGAGAGCAAGTACCATCCCAACTGTTACAAGAAATTCATTCGAAGAGTATCACAGTCAAGAGGAGAAGCAAATGATGAGAAGGGGCGAATATTGATGTGGCTCATTAATGACTTAAGGAAGTCTGCTGCAAATGGACACATTTTGGAACTGAAAGAGGTATTTTCTCACTACTGCTCACTTGCTGGGGAAGAGGGTGTTGAAATACCACCGTCATTTCTTAGTCGTATATCTACGTTCAAGGAATACATTGAACCTCATATCAAAGACATTTACGAATTCGTAAAACTACGGAATGAAGAGATCACAGGGAGGCAAACAGTGCTCCTGCCAACTGAATTTGCACATGTTCCAGTGTCTGAATTGTTGAATAAAAGAAGGGATGCTGAGCCTGATGAGTACCCAATACCTGTCTACAGGCCTGATGTGGAAGATGACTTTCTGGCAATGGTGCATGTAGCCCTTCAGCTTCGCTCTGATATATTGACACAACCAGCACACAAAGGCCTTAATGTTTCTGAAGACGATGCTATTGCCTGTGTCCCAGAGAGACTGTATATGTTCATAAGACTTCTTATTGGAGGACAGAGTCTCCTTGAGAAGCAAAGTAAGGAGAGTGAAAGTGAGGAAATGGATGATGATATTGACTCTGAAGATGAGGAAATTGATGACAGTGACTCTGCGGATAAAGCTGAGGATGAAAGAGCGGCAGAAGAAGTTGAGAAAAGAGAGGAGATGCAACAAGCTGGCCACCAAAAGAAAAGTGAACAGCATGTCGAGACCAGAGTAATGAGTGTTGCACAGGACTTAGTGTACATGGTGAGTGGGGGAAAGAACTGGACTCCCAAACATATTGGCCTTGGTACAAGCTTACATCAGGCAACACGGTCAAGAAAATTGGTGGAGATGTTTCATTACGCTGGACATATAATCAGTTATAGGGATATCCTCCGAATTGACACTGCCCTTGCAACACATACTCTATCAACAATGGACAAGGAGACTGGAGCCATCATCCCAGCCAATTTAGTTCAGGGGCGTTTTATTCATTTTTCTGCAGACAACATTGACATTAATGAGGGGACTCTTGATGGCCAAAACACTTTCCATGCAACCCAGTATGCTGCCTGGCAAAGAGGTCCAATATCAGTTGATCCTCTAGAAAATGTTTCACCAACTCAGCAGGTCACTCTTAAAGTTCCAGAGGAAATGAACATAATCTTGCCTGTGCATATCCGTGAAGGAAGTGTGGAGCCAAATTTGAATGACAATGTCTGCGAGCAATGGTTTGAACAAACGCTCAGTGATTGTCCAGCAGCAATAAAGGCAGTTGCCAAAGACAGAGCATTTCACATGAAACGCCAGGCACAAAATCCCAAACCTGGCTGGACAAGTTTCAATGAAGAAGGATCTGACACAAATCCTGAGATCAGCCTGGTTGGCTACATGCCCATCATCCCAGCCCCAGCACATGACATCAACACTATGAATACTGTTGTCAGAAGAATCTTGCAAGTTGCCAAATCATTCAACCAGAGCTATGCTGTACTGACTGTTGATCAGGCACTTTTCCCTTTACTTATGGAACTGAAATGGATAGTGCCAGAATACAAAGACAGTCTCATTCCACGTCTTGGGGGTCTGCATATATCAATGAACTTTTTGAAGGTTCTAGGTCAACATATGCAAGATTCTGGTCTAGCTGAAATCTGGGTGGAGAGTGGCCTATTTGGTCCTGGAACAGTTAACCATGTTCTAGAAGGGAAAGACTACAACAAGGGTGTACGGGGTCACAAGATTACCGTTCAAGCCTTGTGGCAACTGCTTTTACCAGAGTTTCTGGTCTATCTGGAGGACCATGATGGGAATCTCAAACAAAATCTTGAGACATATACAAAATCTGACGTGAAGGAAGATTTTGAGAAAATGTGTGACGTGCTATCCTCTGACACTTACAATGCTCTCCAATCCTCATTCATTGCTTCAAAGAAAGATGCAAATCCCAATTTTCAATTCTGGTGGCAGTACACAGAGATGGTTCAGATCCTCCTGCTTTTTACCCGGGCTCAGAGAGAAGGAAAATGGGGCTTACACCTGTATGCATTTCAGGAAATGCTTCCATACTTCCATCGCTACGACCATACTAATTATGCAAGATGGGGCTCGGTGTACCTTGCTCAGATGAAGCAGCTTCCAGCTGAAGTGCAGGAGGAATTTGACATTGGAAACTGGGTTGTGAAAGGATCATCAAGAAGATTCAACCAAGTGGATCCTGACCAAGCTCAGGAATGGATGAATGGTGTTGGAAAGGGAAGCGGTGGGATAATCGGCATCACCAAAACACCATCTGCGCTATTCCGTTGGACTTTATCATACAGTCTTCGCACACACACAGCTGCACAGACAAGGGAGATGTACCATCTTGAACATTATGATCAAATGGTGCATAATGAATCCAATGTGTCAAGGAGGCTCCAAGACCATGCAGATGAAAACAATGTAATGGAATTGTTACAGAAATCAGCTGTCTTCTCAGACAGCCAGCAGAGTCCCTTTCCTGATATGTTGCAGAATATTGTTACTAAAGACATCGCAACAACAGAAATACAAGAGTCTCTACTAAATGCATGTAGTCTTGGTCAGGAGAAATTGATCACCTTTGTGAAACAGAGGCTCATGCAACCCAAGAATGGTGACCAGCATAAAAAACTCAGGGATCCTTTGCCAAAAAATAAACCTCCTACATTTGCCACTCTTCACAGGGCAGGAAAGAAAGGAGTGGAAAAGTTAGTCACCAAAGCCAAAGCTGAAAGAAATGTTTTGCAGCGCATTATCACTGCATATGACGCAGGAAGGGAAGTGGACTTGGGGAAAATCCTCAGACATGAGTTGATGAACGTCCCCACTGCTATTGCAGACAGTGATGGCTATTTGAGAAGTGGGAATAAATCTATCCTCAGTCAGGTGCTATGTGGTGATGTGGAATGTCCAGCAGTGGTGTACCCTACAGAAGTTCATTCAACGCTAGTGATCGATGGTCAAGCTTTTGTTATGATGCTAGGACAACCATCTGACTGCAACACATTTGGGCAATATGCCAGCAAGTTTGTGAGAAGAGTGCTTGCATTTGGCAAAAACTTTGACAGAATTGACACTACATTTGACAGGTACAGAGACATATCAATTAAGAGCACAACCAGAAAGAAACGTGCAAGAGGATGCACACCTATTCGCCGTGCCATTGAAAATGGCTCTGTACCACTTCCAAGGAACTGGACCAATTTCCTTGCTTTGGAGAAGAACAAAGAAGATTTGGCAACATTTCTATCAGACGAGCTATTAGCTCAAGCTCCAGCCGACAAAATTATCATTGTGGCTGGAGGCTTTAAAGAAGAGAACACAGCAAAGTGTAATTCAGAAATGGACATCACAGCTCTACAGGCCTACCACGAGGAAGCAGACACGAGGATTGTGCTCCACTGTGTACATTCAAGTGCAGAATTTCTTGTGGTTGCAAGTCCAGATACAGATGTACTCATTTTGTTAATTGCGCATTTTGGCAAAATGAAGTGCAAACAGTTGTGGCTGAGAATGGGGACCTCCAAAAAACCAAGGCATATCCCCATACACAAAGTGCATGAGACTCTGAGGGCGCAGGTTCCCAATATTGAGAATATTCTGGCGTTCCATGCAATAACAGGCTGTGACACTGTGTCCTACTTTGCAGGACACAGCAAGAAAACATCCTGGAAAACTTTCTTGGAGCAGCCTGCACTTCTAGATGGACTTGGCCTGGGTGAACTGACTGAAACCACCATACATTCTGCAGAGAAGTTCATTTGTCGTGTTTATGACACCAACGATGTCAGCTGCAATGATGCAAGAGCCACACTTTTCTCCAGATGTCGGGGACCTGAGGCTCTACCACCTACAAGTGATGCTGCTCAGTGGCATATTAGAAGAGCAAATTATCAAGCTCTAGTATGGAGACAAGCAGACAAAACAAATCCAATTCTACCACCTATAGAGGAAATGGGATGGGATGTCATCAATGGACACCTGGAACCCAAACTGATGTCTGTTGCAGCAATCCCCAAAAGCTGTAGCTTGATGATTACCTGCAGATGCAAGTGTGGTTGTAATACAAGCAAATGCAGTTGTCGCAGTGCTGGCTTGCTTTGTACAGGTGGCTGCAAATGTAGAAGAACTCCAGATCACCCATGCCAGAATGCTAGCAGTTCGGACTAAGGAGGCACATCTCACTTCAGGTAAGTTAGAAGTTCTTTCTCTTAACTTTCCATCTCAATTTTAACACAGCTTAAAAGAACTAACACCAAACACACCATAAAATCCTAATGTGTGACTTTTTCTTTCCACAGTGACTTTTTGCAGTGTCCATGGAGTTGGAGAGGCACTCTCTGCTGTAAATAAATTTGATTTGTATTTTATTATTTAGGCCTATTCTTAGTTTGATTTCAGGTTTAAGAGTTGTTAAAATTGTTCATTTTCTGAATGCTGTTTGCTTTATTATCTTTATCCCATCTGTTATTAATAAACATTGTTATTGATAAACTACCTTGTTTTATTGCCTTAATTCTATGCAACATGTTTAATAAATATTTGGTTATGACTCCTGCACTATTTTGGCACTTAATTATGACATTTAAGCTTAATGCTATGATGTTTAACTGATTGGTTTAGAAATAATAATAAAAAAAGAAAAAAAACGTTTAGCTCATTTTAATATGCAAATTAGAAGGCTTAAAACTCAGAATTCAGCTTGGTAAACACAATATTCAGAATCAGCACCCTCAAATTATGTAAAAAACATGGATTACCAACTTTTCCTCAAATTTGCCGCTAGAACTCCTCTTTTGTGAAAATTGTACTAGACTATAACATGCAGCTCCTTCTTCACCAACACAATGTAACTGTCCAAATACCAACTGTCTCGAATGAATATTTATGAGCAAGCTCGATAAAAATCGATGAATATATATTTTTTCTATTTTGTAAGCGTCAACTCTGCGCTAACTCTGTTGTTTCAGCTCGAATTCGAACACTGAGAGAAAAAAAAGCGTTTTGGGCTAAGGGTTCTAGGGGGGGGGGGGCGTTTTATCCCCATGGTTACGACCCACGCCAATTCTGTGATACTTTTTTTCACCGCTGTCCCTTCGTTATGATGTGGAAATGGTAAAGAGCGGAGCTGGAGTTCGGAGCACAATAGAAGTTCACAAACTGGTTGGCGGAGACTGGCAGAAACAGGGTTTTACACTTATATACACATATAAGACATATTACCATGTTTAAAACAAAAACAAAAATTGATTTTGGGTTAACTGCCCGTTTAAAAATGGAATGATTCGCGTTGGCTCAGCATTTCCATCTGGAATCGTTCCATTAGAGAGCCTTTGGGAGGGGGCGAAAATACTGGTTGCTGATTGGATAAACCATCTGCCTATGTTGGTGATTGACGGGCCAAATCAACCAATCAGATCAACGAAGCGTATGATGTGATAACAGAGCGTCGAGGCAAGCTCATCAAATAAACAAGTCGGAAGAAGGGCAAAAAACGTTTTCCTCCGAGAAAAGCCTCCAGTGCCGCTTTTGGCTCATCTTTTAGAGAACGAATAAACTCTAATTGTGCTACAACTTGCTCGATAGCTGCGCGCATCTCGGTCACATTCGCGGAAGCCGCCATGTTGTTTAGACTGAAGAGTCGCTCCTCATTGCGTCACACTTGAACCCGCCTCAAAACCAACGCTGATTGGACGATCATTTTCTGATCGGCTCCAAATTTTCTCCGTCATGCAATACCAGACTGAACTGTGAGTGGAATATCATGTTTTTGGCTACCCAAAAACGGGGACTGTCCCCGGAAAACACTGACGTCTGATCACCCTACTTTGTGTGCCACTTGCTAAACATAACAGCATGGTTTTGACCCAACTCTAACATTGAGAGGCCTTTAGGGCTTACTCAGTGTCTGCTAGGGTGACCAGATGAGATTGGCTGAAATTCGGGAGTTTTTTTTTTTTTGTTCGGGTGGGGGGGGGGGGGGGGGGGGGGGGGGCTGGTGTTGTAGGCAGTGACGGACTGGGAACAAAATTCTGGGGGGGTGGGTGCGCGATTGTCGACGGGGGGGGTGCGAGTCGACTCAACCTCTCTACGAACTGAGTATGGCCAGTTTTTAATGTTTATCAGAAGATAACTACTCAGTATTCTGCTTGAGTATCATATTAGGGTTGGATTCAGGACAAACGCTTAGATTTCGGGACTGTCCCGAATCTCTCAGGATATGGAGTGAGATTTGTGACAATATGTTCAAACAATACGTTTTCAAATGCAAACAAAAAATGATTGATCAAAATATCAAACACAGAATTGAAACAAAAAAAATATAAGTCTAAAAAAAGTCTAAAAAATATAAGTCTAAAAAAATAAAGTCAAAGAAAAAATGTAGCAAAATAAATCTGTCTTTAACTCTTTGAATCACTTGTATTTTTGTTTACAATACTCTCAGGTTCTTTCTCAGTGACAAAGTTTGTTTTGTGGGTGGGTTTCTCTGGGGTGCCTTCCTATTGGCCTCTGTTTTGACTGACAGCTGTGTTACGATCGCCCCCCCCCCCCCCCCCCCCCCCCCCCCAGTTCCCAGTCCAGCCCTGGCTACAGAACAATACTTATACATATTCAAATATTTATGCATATTAATATTTTTAAAATGAAAAGAGGCAGGGTTGTATTTTATATCATATTTCGTTTTATTGTAAATATACATTACAGTGAAAATAACCGGATTAGATGTACAGTCAAGACGAGCTGAGATGGTGACGTCATCAAGTCCGCTACTGTTCCAACTGCAGAATGACCGTACTGCATCCTCCCGTCCTCGGGAGTTTGTACTCCCGAGTCGAACTTACCAAGTCCGAACTACCAAGTACGCAAGTCCGAACTTGGCGTACTTAGTATTGAGAAACGCCAGCCAAAATCAGCAGCAGAGAACAGGGTTTCAACTTCTGGGGCAGTTGTAGTTCAGCTCAGCTGTCAGTCAAAACAGATAGGCCAATAGGAAGGCACCCCAGAGAAACCCACCCACACGTGAAATGTGTGCCAGAACTGCAATCAAAAAAGGAGCTATGGATGAAGCCGTGTTCTATGGCGAGAACAGAGGTATTTCAGATACCGAGAACACGGTACCCAGAACATGTTAAGAATCGGGCTTCTTCATTGGTTCTCATGATGCGCCTGCGCGTTTCGTCGCCGGTCTCAATGCCTTCTTGAGAGCGGGAAATTGTTTGTGATGGCTTTTTTTTAATGTTTGTTAACGTTTTAATGATTCAGGTTGCGTTTTAATGATTAGGGTTATGGTTATGGTTAGGTTATGGTTATGGTTAGGGTTATGGTTATGGTTAGGGTTAGGGTTAGGGTTATGGTTAGGGTTATGGTTAGGGTTATGGTTAGGGTTAGGGTTATGGTTAGGGTTAGGGTTATGGTTATGGTCAGCGGCGATTTCTCTAAGACTGCAAGGGAAGCTCAGCTTCCCCTAAAATGTCAAAAATTAAATTGTTAAATATGTACTGTTGTGTTAACATTTCATTGACTACAAATGCGTTAGAATACGTTCATGTCGAAGACGAGTTCGATCAGAATCTTATCCAAGTCGACTGACTCGATTTTGTTAACTTCTCATAACTTCCCGTAATGTCAATGTATTTGACCGTAGAAGCCGAGCGTCCATTCACTTGAATGAGACTGCATGGAACAGTTTTTTTCATTGCCTCAAAACTCGACGGTCATTGGATAAATGCCAACATCTGTCCCGCCCCGGGACGCTCAGCGTCTCTGGGGGTGGATGGAGCAGTGGGCTGGCCTAGGCTAGCCTGGACGCTGGGCTTCCGCATGATGATTGGAGGATCAGTCGAAAGGCTGAATCACTTTTTGATTGACAGCTATTTTGACAAATACATTGTCGCTTGACCAACCAGGAGCTCAGTCCCATCGCGGATTTTGCAAGTGAGGTCTTACGACAAACTGCAGCCCATTTCTTGATATTTGCTTGGCGAAATAATAATAATATAAATAATATAATAATAATAAATTGACAACTTTTTTGATGTAGGCCAAAAATGAGCTTCCCCTCTTTGAAAAACCAGCAGCCGCCACTGGTTATGGTTAGGGTTAGGGTTAGGAAATGTCCCGGCTACGCTATGACTGTAGGAAACGGAAATAGCATGCTTCAAGGATCGAATCAATCAGGGAGCGAATTCTTGCATACTAATTAGGTAAGTTATCGTGTTCTCGGAGCTATGGATGTAGCCGTGTTCTAGGGCGAGAACACGATAACTTACCTAATTAGTACGCAAGAATTCGCTCCCTGATTGATGATCCTTGAAGCATGCTATTTCCGTTTCCTACAGTCATAGCGTAGCCGGGACATTTCCCTAACCCTAACCCTAACCCTAATCATTAAAACGCAACCTGAATCATGAAAACGTTAACAAACATCGAAAAAACAGAAGTAGACCTACCTCTCTCCCGCACGCAGGCCATCACAACAATTTACCGCTCTCGAAACGCGCAAACTTTGTCACTGAGAAAGAACCTGAGAGTATTGTAAACAAAAATACAAGTGATTCAAAGAGTTAAAGACAGATTTATTTTGCTACATTTTTTCTTTGACTTTATTTATTATTTAATTTATGTTTCAATTCTGGATTTGATATTTTGCGAGTTTAATTTTATTCTTTGACTTTATTTTTTTTGTTTCAATTCTGTGTTTGATATTTTGATCAATCATTTTTTGTTTGAATTTGAAAAAGTATTGTTTGAACATATTGTCACACATCTCACTCCATATCAGGACGTCTGGGGCCGTATTCACAAAGGATCTTAGCGCTAAAAGTAGCTCCTAACTGGCGAATTTAGGAGAAACTCCTAAAAATAATGGGCGTGTCAGTCTTAAATTTAGGACTCCTAATTTTTTTCACTAAGAGCAATTCACAAAGGATCTTAGGCCTAAAAGTAGCACCTAAGTCTAGGAGAGCCTAAAAGTCCTCGAGAGGACTCCTAACTCACTAAGACCTATTCACAAAGAATCGGAAAATGGCTGCGAGACGAAATGTTTTGGAGACAATGGAAGACTGTGAATTGATCAAGAGATATAGGCTAAATCGTGAGGGTATAAAACTTGTTGTGGAATTAGTGCGGGATGCAATAACATCCCCGACTAACAGGAATAACTCGATTAGGAAATAAAATGTTTGGCAACACTACGATATTTAGCAACAGGGAAAATGCAAGTTTGCAATGCCGACGATTTAGGAATATCGCAACCATCAGTCAGCCATAAACCGAACCATCAACGCGCTCTGTAGACCACATATCAATTCAATTAAATTCAAACTTTATTAAGGACACATCTCATGAAAGGTCCATAACACCAACACAACACAATAATAATAAAATAATAAAAATAGAATAAAAAAATACACACACACACACACACACATATATATATATATATATATATATATATATATATATATATATATATATATATATATATATATATATATATATATATACAGTATATATATATATATATATATATATATATATATATATATATATATATATATATATATATATATATATATAAATGTAGCCTACATATAGGTAAATATACACACACACACACACACACACACACAATTCCACAATGATCCTATATTTACATACAGGCTACAAGAGCTGACAGAGCTCAGTTCAAAGTTGGTTAAGGCTGAAATAATACCATTAATATCATCCAACAGTTTATCCGGTTTCCTTTGGACAATCAACAACTACACATGATCAAAGCCAACTTCATGGCATGCAGGTATGGCCGGTGTGGTCGGTGCTGTTGACGGGACGCACATACAAATAATTGCGCCATCAAAAGATGAGGACGTGTTCGTCAATAGAAAGAAAGTACATTCCATCAACACGCAGATTGCTTTTGATGCAACTTTTAACATTCTTGATGTTGCGAAGTGGCCTGCAGGGTCTACCCGTGATCCGCGTATTTTAATGGGGAGCGGTCTGAGGCGTGAGGCGCCGTGTACCAGTTGGGTGTCTTGCTGAGTGACAGGCTGTCCCTGCAAGACGTCTGACACCTCTCAATCCACAACCGGGAGCACAGTTAAAGTATAACATGCAAGTGATTACGCAGATTACGATTAGTCCTATGCGTAAAAAACATCGTATTAGCTCTTTGTCGCCTTTTATTTGTTGAATCCATATTTACTATTGTTTGCTGTGTTCCTCCATATATGTTAGGGCACACAAAAATACACGAAATCTTGTGGAGAGAGGATGTGATCACAGTGATCACTGTATGCGCCATTCTCCACAACCGGTATGGGCTTTTATTAAAAGTGTTGAATAGTGGAGATATGCTCATTGAATAATAGTTTGCAGGGTGCTTTTAATTGCCTCCTTGAATTAATGCAATTTACGTATTTTTATTGTTTTTATTGTTTATCTCTCTCTCTTTAACGTGCATAGGCTACAACGTCATTATCGTGGTCTGCACAAACTTGTCATCATGCGTGTATTCTGCTAACTGCACTGTCCATAACTATTTGATAGGGATGTCTAGCCGAGGCTACTTCCTTGTTCTTCGGTGATTTAGTGGGCTCGTTTTCACAGAGACCGCCTGCTCTGAACAACCAATCACCGGCACTGACCGCTTCCAAACTCGTTCACGAGAATCGACGTAATCCATAGCAACGGCGCGTCACTCTTAGTTCACTCTTAGTGATTTATCCTTAGTATGAGTAGGTCTCAGCGGCTTTGTGAATAACTTTTAAGAAAAAACTCCTACGTAAAATGTTTTAGCGCGAGTTAGGAGCACTCCTAGCGGTAAGATAAAATGCTTTGTGAATACGGCCCCTGGTCACCCTAGTGTCTGCTCTCAAGCTGTAGGTAATAACTGCAATCTCGTCATGCAATGGGCGTGATTCTCTCACGCTAAACTGTATGGTATATGCTTCATGTATCTGAATAAACTTTTAATCATTCCGAGCGATACTGCTTTGTGTCACATTGATTCCCAATAAACGTGTGTGTGTGTGTGTGTTTTCCCTAGCACTGTTTCGCCACAGTGTGGATGCCACAGCAGTAGGTGGCAGCATCGGTGAGTTTGTGCACACACTTGAAGGAGCCAGCTTTTCTAGGTGCGGCAAAAGAACGAAGACATCGTTTCTTACGAATATTACTATTTATCTGTCCCGTTTTCTAATATACAGATGTAGTTTTGAACAGTATTGAGATGTCAGGGTAGAATACGATCAGCAAAAGTCTGCTCGGTTAAGTACATGGGTGTAAATGCGTATCTGATCCAACATCCCGCGTTTGACAGAAATTAATCGAAGCTAACGTTGCGTCGCTAATGCTAGTATAGCTAGCTGGCTAGCTAAAGGAGGAGTGTCAACACAACATATTGGTTTCACAATTCCACTTATTAGCAAATACGATCGCAATGGCAGATGTTGACAAACTCAACATAGACAGTATCATCCAACGCCTTCTAGAGGGTAAGGACGTGAATCTCACACATCCCACACCGAGGTGTCTTTCCGCATGCTAGCAGCTTTGCGTTCAGTATGCTGCGCATGTTTATCAACACACTGAAGGCTAACTGCAATTTCAGCCAATCCAACTTGAGGCTGGCTATGAAATGTGGCGTTGTTTATGTTGATTTAGCAGTCTAAAGCGACTTAAGGTGTATCCGTCCCTGCCGTTGTTCATCATGATCAACATCCCACGACACTGGTTACCGTCCAGCATCTAGAGACGTGCTGACCGCTATGTTGCTGTTTCATGTTTACAGTCAGAGGCGCAAAACCCGGGAAGAATGTGCAACTGCAGGAGAATGAAATCCGTGGATTATGCCTCAAATCAAGAGAGATATTTCTCAGCCAGCCAATTCTCCTGGAGCTCGAAGCCCCTTTGAAGATATGTGGTAAAGTGTGTCTTTGTGTCTGCATGTCTGTTATGAGGTGTCACCAGGTGAAATATGACCCAAATGTAGGACGTTTGGAATTTAGATTATTTCTTAATTGGCTGCAACCCACACATCTGAATGTACAGAGGACAGGTCTAAGTCCATCATTTTCACATCCTGGTCATAGTAAACGCTGTTTGTTTCAGTAATTAGAAATATTATACCCAAGTTTCAGGAAGAAGGTAGACCATCCCGCCAAACTGCTTACCTCACAATGCAAGTAATGTCTGATTATTACGGTGTCATCACATCAGTATTGATTTGTTTTGCATGCGCTATGCAGGCGACATCCATGGGCAATACTATGACCTGCTCCGGCTCTTTGAGTACGGAGGCTTCCCTCCGGAGAGCAACTATCTATTTCTGGGAGACTATGTGGACAGAGGGAAGCAGTCTCTGGAGACCATCTGTCTTCTGCTGGCCTACAAGATCAAATACCCAGAGAACTTCTTCTTGCTCAGGGGCAACCACGAGTGCGCCTCTATCAACAGAATATATGGTTTCTATGACGAGTGTGAGTCTTTTATAAAATGGACTATACCTGAGCTGACAAAGTTAACTTGCAAAATCTTTTAGCATATTTAACTTGTATTACTAATAGAAGTATTATGTATTTTACTTAATGGAGGTATATTATATGAATTCATGCTAAGTTATATAAACTTTAATGGGAAGGTGCTTTTTAGAATATAGGATCTTTGGAAATATTAGAGGAATAAGCAATACTAGCACAAATTGGAAACAAATATAGTTTGAAAGGGTAAAAGTGTTAAATCTCGTATTACTTGTTCCTCTAATATTTATGTTACTGTATCTCAGCTAAATGAAAAGTAAAGCACAATTGTGATTCTAACTTTTTAATGTTGCAGGTAAAAGAAGGTACAACATCAAGCTTTGGAAAACCTTCACAGATTGTTTCAACTGCCTCCCAATCGCAGCTATTGTGGATGAGAAAATATTTTGCTGCCACGGAGGTTGGTTTCTGTTTCATGAATTTAAGAAGGTTTCACAGTCCAAATCAGCAGCTGTCTTTTGTTTACATCAGCAACTGTTTGTTCTTGAGTGAGACAACCGTTGTAGGCAGGTTGTGGGCCTCGGTCAAACATGGTGAAATATGGACCTTGTAGCTGTTATTCATAGTTTCTGTGTCGACGCCTTTTAGGGCTGTCACCGGACCTGCAGTCCATGGAGCAGATAAGGCGCGTAATGCGTCCCACCGACGTGCCCGACCAGGGCCTGCTCTGCGACCTGCTGTGGTCCGACCCAGACAAGGATGTCATGGGCTGGGGGGAAAACGACAGGGGCGTGTCCTTTACATTTGGGTCAGAGGTCGTGGCAAAGTTCTTGCACAAGCACGACTTAGACCTGATTTGCCGTGCTCATCAGGTAAAGATATATGGTTGATGTCCTTTCTTGGAGAAACAAGTATAGCTGAAGTTCAAGCACACAGTCCTTGTGAACAAAGCTTGTTAAACATCTGACATTGGATTTGCAATGATACATTTTCAAGGCAGATTTAAATTCAATAAGTTGCTTTGGATAAAAGCATCTGCTAAATCACTAAATGGTAAAATAGTAATAAAAGACGAGGCTAAATGCCTTTTACTAGGCAGGGAGCTCAGTGCAGTTGAGGTTTAGGTTGTTCAAATGGGTCTCCAGACTCAACACATTAAGTGATAACTTAGCCATTTTAGCACACAAATGGCACTTTTACACTGCATAGTATTGGCTCAACTTGACTCGCCTCTATTGGTTTTCCATTGCGGATAGTACCTGGTACTTTTTTTTGGTATCACCTCGGTCGAGATTCCAAGCGAGCTGAGGCGATACTGAAAGGTGACGTGATAACACTGCAGACTACTGATTGGTCAGAAGAATCGTCACTAGAATCGTCACTGCAACATTGCGAGACATCCTGCACAAACCCGCCATTATAGCCCATATATTTTTCAATTATTTTTTTATTCTGGACTACTCTGCAAGCCACAATGGCCTCCCACAAATCCACACCGTGGTCACTTTACGAGGTTGTTCCTGTGTGTGTTACATTGAAGATGACGTAACGACCTGACGTGAGTGGGTACTATCTGCAGTGGAAAAGTGCCACTTGGTAGCAAAAGCCAGTCAATACCATGCAAAGTGCCATTATAAAGTTGGTCATCAAATGTAACTGAATGTTGATTTAGCACAAAACAACAAAGGTAAATGTCCCTAGCTATAGCATAGAGAAAAAACAAGAAGAGTCGTGGCATGGACCATACAAAAGGGTGTACACATGGCAACCTTTCAGTCATGATTCAATTTGTATTAATGTTATAGTCCAGGCCAATATGGATTTTCCATTTACTTTCTTTTTTGTTTGTTTTCTTTAGGTAGTTGAAGATGGCTATGAGTTTTTCGCCAAGAGGCAGCTTGTCACTCTGTTCTCGGCTCCCAACTACTGTGGGGAGTTTGACAACGCAGGTGCTATGATGAGTGTGGATGAGACCCTAATGTGTTCGTTTCAGGTGAGATCTTTTTGTTTGCATATATCCTGACAGCCTGAAGGCCCTTGCATCCAAAGCGTAAAACTCCTGGGTGTGTCTCCCTCTATCACGGACACAATCTGTCCCTTCCTCTCCTTCCCAAACTTCCATCATTGCATTTTTTTACACTGTGTGAAGGGTGCTGACGGCTGAATACAGCATGATTAGTTTGTTCATTTAGCTCTGCATTTTGGTTCTACCAGGGTTCGAATTACGGGGGGGATTGGGGGGGGGTCTGACCCCCCTAATTAAGACCTGGACCCCCCCAAAAGAGGTAAAAACAACAGGTCGGGGGGGTCGAAACATTTATATATCCTTCTTACCTGTAATCGTAAATATTACAATATATTACCCATATTCATCATGCCTGGAAGAATCTTGTAATACGACTTCAGACACCCCTAAAGTGGACCATACCATTTCTTAACCTTGACGTTAGTTGACGTCTAGTCTACCTGCCTCACTCCCATCATTGCAGTGGCTCGCCGCTCGCATCCTCATTACATTGCTGGCATGCTGCGCAAGCCCATGGAGACGCTATAGGTAAATGTAAGTACCTAGATATCTAGCTAGTAGGGTTGCAAATTTCGTGCATTTTCCTTAATCAATAGCTGAACACGTTAACAATCAATAATCGATTAATAATTAATAAGATACAAAACGCATGTCTTTTTCTCAGTTTAAAGGACAATTCTGGCGCCAAATGAGACCATATGATCATAACACATGTCCACCAAGTTGGACCGTTCTCTGGGATCAGTTTTCATTCTAGTCGAATGGAACCAAAGTTCTCGAAAACCACTAATTAGCTTATCGCTATCTGTGGCGCTAGCTGTGGGGGCAAATATTAATGTAAAATAAATCACAATTCTATACCACTAACAAGGCTCAAAATCACACCACACTTCCACGGTAGCATAATGAGGGTCCCTACATGTAAAACGAAGCATTGAGAACTTTGCAAGTGTACAGACAGTTTATTAAAAATAAAGTTTAGAAAGCCAGTACCTTCACGAAAACAAGCAGGCACAATCTTTGGAAACAGTGCGTGTGCATAGAGAAGAGAAGAAAATGGTTCGTGTTTGTGCTTTTCCGACTGGTCGTGACTATCGTGGGTGACTGGGAGGAAAGCCCAGGAGAGTCAACCCAAACCTCTGTGGTCAGTTTTTTAAGGTAAGAATGACTTGATAGAATCTTTTGCATTAGGCTACTTTGAAGACTGACACATTAGCCTAGCTACCGTATTGGTCCGAATATAAGACGACCCTGATTATAAGACGACCCCCCCCCCCCCCCTTTTCAAGACTCATTTTTGGAAAAAGAGATTTTGAAGACCAAATCTTGTTTTTGTAAAGAAAAAAAGTTTTTTACATCTTTTAAATAAAATCATGTTTTCATTATATTTTAGATGAAATTTTCACATTTAAATACAATTAAATGTAATCACATTTGTAAATGAACGACGTATGGTATTTAAATACCATTAAAAATGAAAATAAACTGTAGTCTATTGGTATTTCTAATACCAATTAGGCTATCCATCTCATAGTGACAAAACAACTACCGTATTTTCCGCACTATAGGGCGCATTGGATTATAAGGCGCACTGTCAATGAATGGTCTATTTTCGAACTTTTTTCATATATAAAGCGCACCGGACTATAAGGCGCATTAAGCGAAACAAAACAGTCAGATAAGTCAGTCAGTCAAACTTTATTAAACACGTTCACAATAACTCTCAACATTGTTCAAATGTTAATGAGCGTATTCACAATAACTCCCAACCTTGTTCAGTTGTAACACGTAAAAAAAACAGTCTGATATCGCTAAATCAAACGTTGGTGTATTCCACAATAACTCCCAACCTTGTTCAGTTGTAACACGTAAAAAAAACACAGTCTGATATCGCTAAATCAAACGTTAGCGTATTCAGTTTGAAGTCCGCGTCATAAGCGTGTCTCTTGACAGGTGCCATTTTGGGGTCTTTATACACACACTGTAATATTATGGTGAAGCACGTGTATTACTCCACGACGCTCCTGACTACGGTAGCCATAACAACCAGAATTAATCCATGTATAAGGCGCTCCGGATTATAAGGCACACTGTCGTTTTTTGAGAAAATTAAAGGCTTATAAGTGCGCCTTATAGTGCGGAAAATACGGTATGTAACCTAGCAAAATTTAAAAGACTGAATTAACCATCGAAGTGAAGTCCAATTGTAGAACAGTGCCATCTGTTGTTGTGAATGTATATTGACATTTAAAAGTCTAGACCCCGAATGTAAGACGACCCCACTTTTTCAGACGTATTTCCAGGAAAAATACCCCGTCTTATATTCGGACCAATACGGTACTACTTAAAGGCATAGACCACCCAAAAGTCAGCTGTTTTTTTACCTTGAAAATAGTCTAATAGAAAAAATAAATCCATATTCTACAGCAGGGGTCTAAAACGTTTTCCAGGCCAAGGACCCCCAAACTGATGGAGAGATGGAGCGGGGACCCCCTACTTATATATATTGTGTAAAATTGTGTTTTATATTAAACTGGTCCTATAGTGCCATGTATAAATATACCTTGTTATTGTGCATTCAATACTAAGATATTCAAATAATACACAGGTTCATATATTCATGTTTTTATTTTTAAACATGTGCAAGGTACAGTGAGTAGGGTTGCCATGCCACTGCCATACATGAACATAACATAACATAATAAACTGATACCTGCCAAGATCAACAATGTCTGTCAATTGCATGTAATCATGCATAAAAGCTATTCAAGTGGACATTTTTAAAACATAAATGTGGAAACGAAAATGAGTGATGCTTGTTAGTGCCACTGGCATGCATAAACAGTCAGTTTTACTGTCTCCTTGAAGGTAAACCCAAACTTCAGATAATTGTCTGTGTATTTTCGGGTCTTCTCTCTTTTACGCTTATCCTTTACAGCTGCGGGGCCTACAGCAGATACATTGTTACTTTCATTTTCACCTGCGGTTTCTGAGGTGGAGGGTAGACCTATCTCTTTTGTGCTCTCTCTGCGTTTTTTTCTCCCACAACAAGCTTAAAAAAAAGTTTCAGGAAAAAAGCGCCCAACGTCAGGCGTTTTTTTGACAACTGACCAATCACAAGCAGAACATTGACACTTGGATACGTAGTAGGCGAGTAACATCAGGTCCAGAATGGGTTCGTTGCTAGGCGATAGTAAAAACGCGCTCGGCGCTTTCAGGACAAAAAACGCTGCCAGCTTTTTTTTTATTGAATAAACGGTCAGCTCAACTTTTCCCTATCACAAAAAACGCTAGATCTGAACACGCCCTAAAAGTCGCGCTTCATTCTTCACGGCCGCTGAACAACAGCTGCTGATGAAGTTCTATGAAGAGGTGAACTGGAACGGTCATAATTAGGCTACAATTAAAGGACTAAAGGAGTTACTTTTCAAGTCCACTTTTTGTGCAATACGCCCAGCTTGAAAGAGCTCCTGTGTGTCGCTGAATGTGTGCATTGCTGACTGAAAGACATCTTCTGCCTCAATTTATCTGTTCACTACAGTGTGTTGGATTCATGTTAATGTGTATTTAAAGACATTTCAATTTGTGGAAAAAATTGCGGGGGGGAATATAAAAAAAAAGTCTAATCAACCAAAACTTTTGTGACCCCCCCCTGCAGTACCTCCGCCGACCCCCTAGGGGTCGCGGACCCCCTAGGGGTCGCGGACCCCCTGTTGAAGACCTCTGTTCTACAGGAACTTTTCCATAGGAGCCATATGTTTCTCACTTCTGAATTAATGGAAAAGATAGGAGGCACTCTAGCTTAGGCTTTTGAGTCCTATCGTATCCATTCATTTTGGTATTGGTACCAGTACAGGATCTAAAATGTGGAATGTTGAATGAGATGATGTGGAATGTTGATTTATTTTTTCTATTAGACTATTTTCAAAGTAAGAAAAGAGCTGACAAATTTAGATTATTGGGTGGTCTACGTCTTTAATGTTAGTCAGACACAGGCCTACAGATGTAGATATATGGTAGTAACACATCTGCCTACCTCTTTGGCATGTTGATAGTGTCTTTGGTTCTGGTACAGCATTGTGTGGGTCTGTGTTTGAGCGGAAATTATGGTCTGCTGTTGTTGTGTGTTTGTGTGGGTCTGACTTGCTGGCAGTTTCCCCCAAAATACTTTGTTGGTGACCCCTGACTACAAAAGTTATGTGGTACGTGCCCCATGAGCTGGTGTAATGGATTTGATTTATCATCATCTACAGACTGCAGACATTATGTTAAACAAGCAAGATACTGTAAGGATTGTAAGACTTCAGTTCACTGAAGCACGCGCCTGCACTGTACTGGGTTCCCTTTACGCCCTGGAGAAAAAGTTGACTCCCCCTGATTGTCATTGTATAATTCGCACTCCGGGTTCTACATAACTGGGCTTGACTGGGCTGTTGTGATTGGCAAACATTATCTTTGATCTGAGTTTTGTTTTTGTTGCATTCATGAAATGTGATTAATTGCACAAAGCTTTGAATAGATGAGTCAGTATAGCCTGTGATGGCACACAAAATTGCTAACAACGGCTAATAACTCAAATTTCGATCAACATTTCTAACTGCTCAATCAAGCCCTTTACAACTGATCCTCTATGCCCTTTTCACACAGCTTCACGGAATAGCAGGAGTACTTGGCACTGTATTTCATAGTGGTTTTCGCATATCACAATCTACTTTGTCATGTTTACCAATTCCCTCCACTTGAGGGGCAATCACCGATCGCTGGAAGCAGTATCGGCCAACACCGATCACGGGGTCTATTTGAAGTAGGGATGGCCCGATACCGATACTGGGATCGGGGATCGGGCCGATACTGTACTCATGTACTCGTACTCATACTCATAAAAAATTCACCGATACCATGCACCGATACCACGTAAATTTTGCACAACGAAACTGACCGCCGCACGACCGTTGGAGAGTGCTACAGTGCATCAGGAGCCAAGTAGTTTAATTGAAATATGCAGTAGTTTACTTGAGACTAGGGATGGGCATAATTAATCGATGATCGATCATTGATCGTTAAGAAATGTGTCGATCAATTTATATTGTTATCGATCAAAAGGACGTGTTGCTGTGAGTCTTGAAGCGGTGCCCGGTGATCGCGGCTTTAGTTCCCCGTGTCTGATCGCTGTAATTCGGAGCGTGAATATCGGTTGAATATCTAATATCTTTCTAACTTTAAAAAACACTTTAGTATTTTTTAAGACGATCGTCGCACATCCCTCGTAACTACGCCGTGAAGGTGAACCCTCCCGGACTCCGCTATTAACATGAACCGCTCCGCCGGAGGAGCCGCACATCCACACGCACCGGACACCAAAATACAAACACATGTTTTACATTTGATTTTAAATAAAGTTGTCTGCAGTTATACGGTTAAATACGATTATTGATTAATGACCGATCGCGTACTGCGGTCAAGACAGCCGTCTCTCGGTTTCGCGTGGTCAAGCCAGCCGCTCCAACATTTTCAATATTTCCATAACTGTGACATTTTAGCAAAACGTTCAGCCTCACACCGTAAAACTTCGAATAAAAGCAGGGTCCCTAATAGACGCAGGTCCCCATTAAAAGCCGGGTGTGGCGACACGTTTTGACAAATAAACGCAGGTCTCCAATATAGGCCGGGTCTGGATTTTATCTAAATTATTTCGGTGTATAAAACCCACCGGGTCGCCCGCTTGAACAAGCCGTTTAGATCACCTACACAAAGATACGGTAACCGTTTAAACGTCTGTCCATATGGACATAACGCACGTCGTTAGATCAGTTAGATTCTCCACAGATAAATCATTCAGTTCATTTAACACAAACTATGAACACCAACGCATAATTCATCAGACTTACCGGTAAACAAGAGAGACGGGGAAAAGGTCTGACTTCCGACTTTTGAAGCGATCATAAAGTCCGTACGGTGTGTGTCCGTTCCTGCATTGTTTATATTCCTTAAGTCCGTCAGGGTCCACCGATCAAAAGAATTAATGGGTTTCATTAAATTAATCCGAGTTGTGAATAATATCAGTCCGTTGCGCACTGTCCACTGCGCAACGGACTGTTTACATGCTGGCTGTCGTAAATCTTCCGCTGCCGTAAAACGACGTTCATGTTCAAGCGTCATGGCGGTAACACCAAGAAAAAAGTATGACATGAAATTCAAACTGTCCGTTGTCAAATTTGCGGAACAAAATTCGGGAGAAGCAGCAGCAAGACATTTCTCTGTTGATCCCAAAAGAGTGAGAGAATGGCGAAAAAATAAATCTGAACTACGTCTGTCGGAGGAAGACGGTAAAAGGGCCAGACTGCGCGGTGGAGGGAGGAAGAAGTGTAGTGAAGAGCTGGAGCTACAAGTGTGTGAGTGGATCCACAGCATGCGGGCACGACACCTTAGAGTTTCCCGCAAGATGATCAGAAAGAAGGCTAAAGAAATCCACGCAACAGTGAGTGACAGCGCTGATGGGGACGTCTTTGCTGCTAGTGCCGGCTGGCTTGATAAATTCCTCCAACGCAATAACTTCTCTGTCAGAAGACGTACAACTGTTGCACAGAAAGACGCCAGGCATTTCACCGGGAAGCTGGTGAGCTTTGTTACATTCACAACGCGTTTGATTGAGAAAAGGAAGATACAGGTGAAGAACATCATAGCTATGGATGAGACGGCGGTGTGGTTTGACATGGTTGCCTCGACTACGGTGGATACGAGAGGTGCGTGTAGTGTGCCACTGAAAACTACGGGCCACGAGAAGAGTCACTTGACCGTGGTGCTGGCTGCGAAAGCGGACGGGACAAAACTGAAGCCTTATGTGGTGTTCAAAGGGAGCGTCAGGGAAGTCAAGGCAATGCAAAACATCAGTGGAGTGGTGGTGGCATCCTCATTCATCCTCTGGATGAATGAGGATTTGACTGTAGACTGGCTGAGAAAAGTGGTGGGAAAACTAAACTTCGGTCCTCGTCTGCTAGCCTGGGATTCTTACCGATGCCACATCAGCGCTGCCACCAAAGCGGAGCTCAAGCGGGGCTACAACGTAACCATGGCTGTCATACCTGGTGGTTGTACAAAATACATCCAGGCCCCTGATGTGATGTGGAATCAACCATTCAAAGCCAGTCTGCATGAATCGTATGACAACTGGATGGCGGGGGATTCGGACAAGGAATACACCACAGGTGGGAATATGAGAGCCCCAGCTCGCCGCTTACTCGTGGCCTGGGTCCTTAAAGCGTGGGACCAGCTGGATGCGGCGCTGGTGAAAAACTCCTTCAAGGTGTGTGTGTGTGTGTGTGTGTGTGTGTGAGCCTGCATGCATTTGTGTGCGTTTCTGTTTGTGTAGCGACTAGTGAGATGATAACCGTAACAGAATATTGTTCTTTAAGGTGTGTGGCTTGACAGTGGCTGCTGATGGTAGCGAGGACCACCTGATCCACTGTTTCAAAGAGGGAGAGCCATGCGCATCAGGGCGAGAGCTGTTATCTCAGGCAAGACAGGGAGAGCTGGTTGAAATCGGAGAGGGAGAGGAAGAGGAGGGCGATGACGAGGAAGAGTTTAACAACGAACTGGTAGTTGAGGATGACGATGATGAGGACATTTAAACTCTGTCACACGGTACATCGTAGCCTTCATTAATGTTTTTTCTTTGTTTAATTTTGATGTGTTCCGACTGACCATGTAGCCAGGGTTTGGCTATTATTGATCAGCCTTTGGTCTACAGTGTTACTACGGTATATTATGGTATCTGCCTCACATACCAATATGCTTTATGTTCTTTTAGTTCCAATATTTTTAGGTAGGCTATGAAATTTGTTAAACAATGCAAATACAGTACCTAAAGATTTTAGCATTATTGTTGTTAAAAGGCATTGTGGTCTACCTGATTTTTTGTGTATTACACCACTGATTTGTTAAAACCTGTGCAAATAAAACCACAACTATGGTAAAACCTTCAGCTTTCATTCTTTCTAAGGTGCGCGCTCTCTCGCTCTCTCTCTCGCTCTCTCTCTCTCTGCGCACGAGGTTGGCCGAGATGCGCTGTCTCTCAGAGCTAGATTAAGTTAATGATTAGTAATTCATATGTTGTTTGATATCCTAATTTTTATTTTATTTTTTACAAATAAGATTGATACTGCTTTAAATAAACAATAGTATTTCCCATATTTGGTGAGCAAGAATTTTGTGCAAAATTAATTAAACGCCTGTCCCTAATAGACACAGGTCCCCAATAAAGGCAGGGTGCTTTCAATGATTTATGCAAATAAACGCCCGGGCTAATATTAGAAGTTTTACGGTATATGTTTTCTGACTAAGGTATTGCTTTTAGATAGTTCATGCTAGGGCTGCACGATATATCGCAAATCTATCGTCATCGCGAAATCAACGCTCGCGATGTACATACCGCAAAGATTTCTTAATTTGCGATTAAATTAAGCCTACATTTTTCGCGCATTCACACACAATGACATTATATTTGACCAATCCGATGCTGTCATGCTGCCCGATAAGCCCGCCCCCCACCAGTTTAAGCACATGGTGTTTAAGTTGTTGAGGGAGCGTTGTCGTGTTTGTTTGACCAGGTGTATTTTAGTTCAACTAAATTGTTGCACATGTTTCCTTGTGCTAGCCTTTTTGGCCAATAATAAGTGTTATCAGGCCAACACAGTTAAAGTCTATATTTTTTCATAATATGACACATTTACATTTGTGTTTATGAAAGTCCGCCTTTTATTACGCAACTGCAGCGCATTTGGAAATGTCAACAAACAGATGAGCGCAACGCTTATGTCATATTTATAAAATGTATTTTAATCACACAGCCGAACCTTTGCAACATGTGAAACAGCCCATTGGCTACCATGCACAATAAGCTGTTTTACATTTCACATTTCAAATCGCGCAGACGTCACCGAGTCCGAACCCGACCCGGCCCGTCGGGTACCGTCGGGTCCCGTCCCGTCGGGCTTGGGTCGGGTATCCAATAAGGAGCTGTTCAGCGGCCGTGACGTATGAAACGCCATGTTCCGATCGGTGATTCTGTGAGCGATCGCGAGGTCTATTCCAGCCGCTTATCCCAACTAGCTTCACCTGACGTGATTTAGCCGCGCCTATTTATCCTGGCTTGGCGTGCAACCGGTTAAGCCAGGATACCGCCGAGCAGAATAGTCCAAGCCGCGCTTACTCAATTATCCTGGATTTATGTATCCTAGTTTTGTGCAATACCCCCCAGGTGTATTTTAGTTTAACTACATTGTTGCACATGTTTCCTTGTGCTAGCCTTTTTGGCCAATAACTCACCATAATGGTGTATTTTTGTTTTTATTATTGTTATTTGATGTTGTTTTTCATGGCATCATGTATGCCTCAGAACCCATTCTGCAACACCTTCTTAGCTCAACAAATTAGTGGTCAGAAAAAAATGTTTATTATTTAAATTTATTATGAATGCTTTAAGCAGTTTTATTGTTTTTATTTATTTCATCTTAATTTTGTTGACCATATAAGAAAATGTTTCAAGTGGGCAATTTTCCCAATAAAAGTTATGTTGCATTGCATGCATACGATGCATTTCTTTTTTTAATAGTCTAGCAGCAAGTAGAATGAAGAAAAACATTAAATATTGAAATATCGCAAGTTATATCGTCATCGCAGTACTCAACAATGTTATCGCATATTTTCCCAATATCGTGCAGCCCTAGTTCATGCAATTGTTTCTAAATGTGTGGCTCATGTGTTTGTCGCGAGCCTTTTCCGAGCGCCGGCTGCATATTGTATAGGCATATGTCGGCCTTTTTCCCCTTTTTTCAAAACAGTTATACAGTTTAGTTTTAGTCTTGTTAAAACAAGCAGAGAAGAAAATAAAAGAGGTCTTCCCATCTGTTTTCTAAAATTGCCTTCCGTCTACTTTTCTGGGAGCCTATAGTTAACTTTTGCGGTAGAAATATCGGTAGCGGTACTCGGTATCGGCAAGTACACAAATGTAAATACTCGTACTCGTACTCGTTTTGAAAAAAATGGTATCGGGCCATCCCTAATTTGAAGCCTTCTATTTATCGTGTAGCATTATTTATTTAACTATTTGTGGCAGTTGCTCCTGCCACACGCCACCTTAGTGGATTTTGCTGGGGCCCTCCGTCACAGGACACAGGTTGTTGTTTGAAGAATGCATTTATTGGAGATGGTATTTGCCGAGCAGATGTAACATGCTGCCATGACAGTCTCTCTCTCTCTCTCTCTCTCTCTCTCTCTCTCTCTCTCTCTCTCTCACTCACACGCACAGCTGGTTTATCCTGGGTGCCATGATTGCTCGTGCACCACAGGTGTGCAGCCTCACCCAGCCCCAGAGTCTAATCAGTCAGACTGATGAGGTGAGGCTGTAAACCAGGCCAGGTGAGGCTGTAAACCAGCTATCAAAAACACACACTCCACATACCCCTAACACTAAATTGGGCTGTGGAGGTAGCTCCTCGGAGGTCCTGGAACAGCCCTCATAGGTCCCCCCCCCCCCCCTCCACCAGGGCGACAGTGCATGATCTGGCCCATCTCTCCATCAGTTGAAGAATGCATTCATTGGAGATGGCGAGATGTAATATGCCGAGCAGTCTAATCAGTCAGACTCAGGCCAGGTGAGGCTGTAAACCAGCTATCAACAACACACACACCACATAAACTCCACACTATTCTTAACTATGTATATTAAAAGGGCAAAAATGTCTTATATGATCTTATATGATCTTCAACATGGTAGTCTATGCCATTTTGTCACTGTTACTAAAATAAGACCATTTTGAGAAAACGGTTGTAAAATCCTATGTTTTTGCAAGTCTCCGCCAGTTAGCCAACGTTCTACTCTGCGTCAAACTCAAATTGCATTCTTTTTGTGATGTTTTAGTGTCAAAGGGACACCGGTAGCTAGGTGTGTGAATGTGTGGAGATCTGTCTGGGCAGTGGTTGATTTTGATATCCGAGAGAGTTAAGCTACACGGACGGTGTGTCGCGCATTTCATATACAACATCCCTCATTATAACTCATGCACAACGACAATACTAACTTAAAAAAAAGTATCACAAAGTTGGTGTGGGTTGTAACCATGGGGATGACACGTCCCCCCCCCCCCTCCTTCCTAGAACTCTTATGCCATCTTTCCACTGGTAGTACCAGCTCGTCTCGCCACGCCTTAGTGTGGCTCTACTAGTATCTCTTCAAAGTGGGCGGGTCGTCATCTGTGATGTACATATCCAAGAGACACATAAACTGGGCTGGCTGTGGGCTACGCAAAATGCTGCCACAGTCCAATTAGCTAACGTTAGCCAACACTAGGGTTGTTGTGGTTACCGGTTTTACACGGTGTTGGATACGCCACTGGTGGGATTTTATTCACACCGTCCCACCGTCATTTTGCTATTATTAATTTTATTAGATATTTGTCAAATCAAAAAGTGTTGCTAGCTTAAGTGGTCATGGAAGTCAAGGGGACATTATTGATACTTTTATTTGCGCTGTGCACCTCAGGTTAGATGTGTTAGTCTATAGATCCATTGACTGTATGGGTTCTGTGTCTTGCACTGGTGCGATGGATGTGTGTGATGAGCTTGGTTAGATGGCATTTAATAAATGGACAAGACACAATTGGAATGAGAATATCATCGCTCATTAGGTCTATATGAATTTGTTTACTAAAATGCGGGTAGGGCTGGCCCAAAATATTGGGTTTTAATAATGAATGTCTTCAGCAGATATTTCAATGTTTAAACAGAGGCAAAAACAACAAAAACCTCTACCTACTAATAATAACTAGTAGGTAGGGTTGGTAATTTAATAATGATAATAAACAAATAAATAGAACAGGTAGCAATCTTTTCCTTTTCTGGCGATCCGTCACCAACAATAGCACTTGTTTTCTCTTCGGGTGAATAGTGCTAGTCCTGCCGTGCAATTTCATCAAAACTTTGCACAATGTTCAAACCACGTTATTTGTACTCGCATACTATGGAAGCCGTGTGTCTTCGGAAACATTTATGGTGTAATGAAACTCTGTAAAACTGCTGTAACAGTTGGATTTGGAGTGGATCTGAAAGCCACTCCAGCCACGTCAACGCAGCTATTCTACATGATATTGTAGGCCTTCGCTTTTTACGGTAATGAAATAACACATTTGGTTCAACGAATTGAACCGCTTTAGAAATTAAAAGGAAAAAATCAGGTCAGATGATAAAAACGCGATTATGCAGCAACTGGTCTCTGCTGGCTCCGATTCATAAGCCTATGCACTGTGAATTTCCTTTTTTTGGAAATGTCCACACTGTGGCAACTTGCCCAACACATTTATAAAAAAAAGTACACATTCTAAAAATAATTTCACTCGATTAGAATTTATTTTTGTACTATTTGATTTATATTCGACTCCCAAAATGTGTTATAACCAGGGGTGCACATAACTGGTACGCATGCGCGCCCATAATCAGCGATGCGTAACGTCACTTGTGCCACTATAGCGCTTTTGCGTAACTCACCATCAGGTCATCAAAATAAAACTACACGTGTATCTTGTACTACTTCTGCGTTTCCCCACCTGCAAAAAAAAAAGGCAAACGGAGCCGGAGCCCTGTGTGCTCTGTGCACCGCGCGCACACTGGAGAACTGCGCAAAATCAGCTGATCGCAACTAGGGATGTGCGCGGGTATTCGGTTACACGGTTACACGGGGCTGCCGCCACTAACCGTTTTGTAAAAAAAATTCGGTTACACTAAAAAAAATAAAATAAAAAAAAATGGACCAACATTACTGCATGTCTTAGTCTTTGTTTAAATAATTGCTATGTGTGTGCAATGTGCATGATAATACAACGAATGTAATAGCCCACGGGGGAAAAAAAACTGTCGCCTGCGGGAGGGTGCAGCTCGCCATCGTCTTTGAAGATGTTGTAAAAAAACAACTTGAAAAATAAACGTTGTTTAACCGTTAACGTGATGTTGTCTGAAGTTCATAAGGACGTCTGAGTTAGGCATGTTGTTTGTCTCTCTCTCTCTCTCGCTCTCTGCCACTTGCGGAGCAGAGAGCGAGAGAGAGAAATAATTACGCAGAGCCGACAGACTTTAAAAGTCCAAAACAAATATATTTACTGACAAGAAGTGGTTTTAATCAATTCCATAATTTAAAGTAGATTTTTACTAAACGAAAAAATGTGAAAAAAAAAGAAAGGTCAAAATAAAAACACAAATCAGACAGAATTCTCCTTAAAGCAACCTCGTAATGGGGGTACATTATTATAACTAATAAATAAGTTATAAATATAGATCGAAATGTGCTTAGTTTGGGCTATTTCTCAGAGTTCAATTTCATAATTTAATTAATTAATTAATTAACGGGTATTCGAATAAACGGTTTTCAAAATGTCGTGTACACGTCAGTGCAATTAACCGCTCGGAACATCCCTAATCGCAACGTCCGTTACTGTGAGACATCCGTGCTCATCCGTACTGTGAGACATCCGTTACTCGCTCCGTGGCAGTGGCACAAAATAGGTCATTCACATGGATCTTGTAGATCGGCAATAAAAATATTTCTGTTGGGGGTCTGTTTCTCAGTCTGCAGGAAAACTGTGGGTAGGCGTGTTTACCGTAGTGTTCTGGCAGTTTGATTCGCAAACTATTCACTTCCTGAATCCCAATCCGATAAAAGTGTTGCTATGCAGAGATTCCAGATGAATATCTAATCCTGATAAAACAGCTGCTGGCTCAACACGCCTGCAGAGTGATCACATTTAGGAGGGTTGCCAATTGTTGCAATGTATGGACTCAAGTCAATTACCATATTGGTCCGAATATAAGACGGGGTATTTTTCCTGGAAATACGTCTGAAAAAGTGGGGTCGTCTTATATTCGGGGTCTAGACTTTTAAATGTCAATATACATTCACAACAACAGATGGCGCTGTTCTACAATTAGATGTCACTTCGATGGTTAATGCAATTATTTACATTTTGATAGGTTACATGGTTATGTCACTATGAGATGGATGGCCTAATTGGTATTAGAAATACCGTATTTTCCGCACTATAAGGCGCACTTAAAAGCCTTTAATTTTCTCAAAAAACTACAGTGCGCCTTATAATCCGGAGCGCCTTATATATGGATTAATTCTGGTTGTTATGGCTACCGTAGTCAGGAGCGTCACGGAGTAATACACGTGCTTCACCATAATATTACAGTGTGTGTGTATAAAGACCCCAAAATGGCACCTGTCAAGAGACACGCTTACGACGCGGACTTCAAACTGAATACACTAACGTTTGATTTAGCAATATCAGACTGTGGTTTTTTTACGTGTTACAACTGAACAAGTTTGGGAGTTATTGTGAATACGCTAACATTTGATTTAGCGATATCAGACTGTGGTTTTTTACGTGTTACAACTGAACAAGGTTGGGAGTTATTGTGAATACGCTAACGTTTGATTTAGTGATATCAGACTGTGTTTTTTTTTACGTGTTACAACTGAACAAGGTTGGGAGTTATTGTGAATACGCTAATGTTTGATTTAGCGATATCAGACTGTTTTTTACGTGTTACAACTGAACAAGGTTGGGAGTTATTGTGAATACGCACATTAACATTTGAACATTGTTGAGTTATTGTGAACGTGTTTAATAAAGTTTGACTGACTGACTTATCTGACTGTTTTGTTTCGCTTAATGCGCCTTATAGTCCAGTGCGCTTTATATATGAAAAAAGTTAGAAAATAGACCATTCATTGACAGTGCGCCTTATAATCCAGTGCGCCCTATAGTGCGGAAAATACGGGTACCAATAGACTACAGTTTATTTTCATTTTTATGGTATTTAAATACTATAAGTCGTTCATTTACAAATGTGATTACATTTAATTGTATTTAAATGTGACAATTTCATCTAAAATATATTGAAAACATGATTTTATTTAAAAGATGTAAAAAACAAGATTTGGTCTTCAAAAACTCTTTTTCCAAAAATGAGTCTTGAAAAAGGGGGGGTCGTCTTATAATCAGGGTCATCTTATATTCGGACCAATACGGTACTAATAACTTATTTGATTATTTTTTAATGCTGTAATGATAATGTGTACTCCGTATTAGGTGGGCATTAAATATACATGGAAATGTTAGCTTGCTAGTTAGCACGCTTACATGATCTCATTCCACAAACTTGTTCAGTCGTATTTTAGAATCCTGTTCCACTTGATTTCTTTTTTCTTTTTTTTTATAATTTTTTTTTTGGGCTTTTATTGCCTTTATTATAAGACAGCTGGAGATAGACAGGAAAGGGGGGCAGAGAGAGAGGGGATGACACGCAGCAAAGGGCCGCAGGTCGGATTCGAACCCGGGCCGCTGCAGCAAGGACTCAGCCTCGGTACATGGGTCGCCAGCTCTACCCACTGAGCTATCCGGGCGCCCGTTCCACTTGATTTCTGACTAAACTAAATGTAATGTCTAGAAATCTGCTCTGTTTTCCGCCTCCAATGGTTCTCTTACAACAACAGAGTTTACAAAGAGCGAAATATCTATAAAGGTTTTGAGTTTCTTGGTTTAAAATGAGATTATTGGATTGGATTTAGGATTTATTAGTTAACGTTGTACCTCAAGCCTAGTAAGAACGAAGAGCCTGCAAATAACGGGTTGTTCCTACATGAACAGGCAAGTTATGTAACCTCATATAACTTTGGATTGGATGCCATAATACTAATATTCCTCCCAATATGATGAGTTAGTCATATTTAGAGATATGAGATATAGAGAGGGGACTATTGTGGGACAGAGAGGGCAGGATTGACTATTAGGCCAGTTTACAAATAAATAATAAAATGAATACTACATTTAGTGATAAGGATGGAGGATCCCACTCCCAGCGTAGAGAAATGTTCTCTTGTGATTTTGTACGGGTGCTCTGATCAGGATTTTTGGGGCCGATCACCAATCGCTGGAGTATCGGGTCACGAGGTCTAATTGAAGCCTTCTAGTTATCATGCAGCATATTTATTTAACTATTCTTAACATTGTATTAAGTATTAAAATTAAGACTGGAGAAAGTATCATGAATTGACAACTGCGTTTATTTATTGGCAGGCAACAAAAACCACTGACAACGTAAACCAACCACAGCAGCCAACGCTTGGTTATTGGGAGCAGAGCAGCTGGGGGGGAGAGAGAGAATTCGCTGCTGTGTTGAAAAGTCGCTCGCTATCTACGCTTGAGCACAGTGCGCAGGGGTAGGCTCGTGCCGCTTGTGCAAGATGGGGAAAGGGGCTTGTATTGTCTGCCAAAAAACAAGCGGCTGTCCGCTTTCTCTCTGCCAGGTTTGAAAAATATTCCTTGACGTGACTAACCTTCAAATGTCTACTGAGGTTCGTGGTGTTGAAATATTTTGGTTGCGTTCCTCCGGGAGGGATTTCCTTGGAACACGCCTTGCAAATTGAAAATGTAATGTCTTTTTCAGACACCTGGTAGAACTGCCAGACCGGTGAAGCCGTCTGGCAAGCTAATATCAAACTATAACCCCTGTTTATGAAATATCACGATTTTTGTTAGTCTGATTTATTTGTGAATGTTATTATACATTTTCTTTTGTTTATGCCTTGAGCAAAAGAACCACTATCTTTATATACCTCTTAGTTAAGGTACGGATTGTTTTGTTTTGACTGTTGTTGTGGCACAGTTTCCCAAATTTGTCCACCCTTTTTTCATCTACATGCAAGATATTCACACATGATTACATTGCAGTGCTAGCTGTATCAGAAGCCCGTCTTCTTCACTGTTCACTTCACAGGCGTTCAATAATTTTTTTCTCAGACTTTAAATGGCGACTGCTTTGGAAGGGTGCGTGCACGTACTCTGACATGAACACGGATGAAAACAAAGCAAAACAAAACCTTGATGAACGTGACTTTAGAACAATCAATCATTGTGTAGAAACTGTAGAAACAGTTGATTCAAACCACAATGTGTATGTTGTGTTGTGCCCGCAATCAGCCTGTTCGCAACAGGTTGATTTCTTGGCCTCCGGAATTGCTGCTTGCAGCATTGTTGAGGACCGCTCATCCAATCACAGTCGACACTGCACTTTCTTGGGTCTGGAGCAAAACACCTGCCATGACAGGGTGCTTCTCATTTCTCTTAAATTGCATCCACGTTTCCCTCACTTGTGTCCTTTTTGCGTCTTAGTCCCACCGAGGATGCATGGAGAGACGCAAGGAAACGAAACAAGGAAATATGTTTTTAGAGAAATGAGACGTCCTTTCCTCTGAAGCACCATGTGAAGCGACATCCGTTTTTGATGACGGCGGCACAGCTTGATCAGCGTCTGTCCTCACCGTACTGACATAATCACTCCCCCACCCCCCACCTTCATGACTCCGTTTAGACACATTTATCTTCTTGCTTCGTTCATTACTTATTGCTTGCTTGCCCTTATTGGGTTTTTATTGTAACTGTTATTGTTGCTCTTTGTAACTTTGCTTTGAAAGGCGCTATATATAGTTATTATTGTTATATCATAAAATAATGGGCACTTGGGTACTGTTTCGCTGCCATCTCTTCAAATTCGCCCCCAACGTCGGCAGAGATATTAGTACAACATGGCTTTCAGCTGTGGAGAAAGGATGCTCTCGTGTATCCTCGCTCTAGCTCCTCTGTGATCCCTCCTTGGTCTCGATTCCTCACTCCTCAGAGCAAGAATGAGAGCTTTGGTACGTCCTTCAAATTGGCGGACCCGAACAACTTCCGGTTCAAGCGAGGAGCGAGGAAATGACAAATAAGAGAAATGAGAAGCACCCATAGCTACGTCCCCTAGCAATGCTAAAGATAAAGGTGCAAAAGATAACATGAGTATTTTATGGTCTCAATGGAGTCAAAGGCCCATGCAATGTGTATGGATGAGCTCCAACCATTAAACTACGTAGCCCCATGGTAGAAGCACAAAAATCGGAGTAAATCTGTAAGGCAAAACATTCCGCTTCTGAAACGCTCCCGGTGGGGTATGAAGTTCCGCGAAAGCCTCGCCCAGTGGAATCAAATAACCATGCGATTATAAAGTAAAGCATGGATTTAATTAGCAGAGGTATTTTGCCAGTACAAACTTACACAATTTGAGTTATGTATTTCATAACTGCATGTGCACTTGCACAGCAATAGCAATCTTTTTCCCGTCATTATCTACACAAATTTCAGATCATATGAAAGTTGAGACTGCTGATTCCAACAGTCCAAACCTTATCACTGACTCACCGAACTAGAACCAAAATCAAGAACAAATTAATGCCTTACCTTTTGTTGTTTTTGTCATCAAAGTTGTGTTTAAATGCTTAAAACCACCATCAACAGATAATCCAGTGTCTGGGCATCAATTTGAAACCTTGCAAGTTTACAATTATGTGTAGCAGGTATGAGAGGGTTTCACAAGAAATAGGTAAATTGCCTTCAATCAGAACAGTTTTATCGCCATCTGGTGGCCGTATGGTGCAATTGTGATGGTTGTCACCTGTGTATTATGTTTGTATTGTCATTTTTGCTTTGGATTTATTTTTATTTGGAAACTCCGCCTAAACCTACCTATCGAAACGCATCACAGCGTTTTCAACAAATGCTTTTCTCTTGATGACGATACAAAATATGACTGGATACAAGACCCCTTCTGATCACCACCACCTGCCACATTCAGGTCAGAGGTGGAAGAGCAGTAGGCCTACATAGAGCTTACATCAGACTGCAATGAGGCTGCGGTTTGAGAAGATTTGCCAGGGAGAGCAAGCACACCAAAGCCATCGATATGTGAAACAGGAATAGCCTATGACAATCTCAAACTGCAGTAGAAAGGGTGTCCAGAAATCATGTGAATAAACAAACAAAAGTTATTATTGCATGTATTGCCAGTTGCCACTATAGGCCAGAGAAGCCTTTATATTATTTATTAATTTTTATAATAATTTCATCACTTTGCTGAGCTAGGGGTTTATTCATTTACCAAGCAAGCACATCTGTTCTGTTAATTTTCTCTCCCCAATAAAATAGTATCAATGAACTATAACTGCATCTTTTTATTCTTATTTGAAGGGAGTAATGCCTGTTTGTACATCATGCAACAAATACAACTAGAAAATGCATTTCCTGCAGAAAACGCGTGTGAATGCTGGAAGCTGAATGATAAGCGCAAAGCAGAAATATAAAATGAATTGATCTGAAGAATCTGAAAGTAGTAGTAGTAGAAGCTGAAATAGTAGAAGAATCTGAAAGTAGTAATAGAAGCTGAAATAGTAGAAGAATTTGAAAGTAGTAGAAGAAGCTGAAATAGTAGAAGTAGCTGAAAGTAGTAGTAGCTGAATTAGTAATACTAATAGCTGAAGTAGAAGTAACTGAAGTAGTAACAACACTACTGAACGTCCTCAAAAAGTAGCCCTATCTGGCAACACTGTCTGAACGTCCTCAAAAAGCAGCCCAAACTGGCAACACTGTCTGATCCTCAAAAAGCAGCCCAATCTGGCAACACTGCTGAACGTCCCCTCGCTCGAGCGTCAACGTGAAGTCAAATGAAAAGGAATCAGTTAAACTGTGAAACTCTTAATAAATATAAATGCTATTGAAATTTCGTTTGGATATTATGGGATATACAAAGGTAAACGATTGAGAATTGATTTAGTTAGGCCTACGATGTGTAACTGTCAGAGATCAATGTGTAATCGATGTGTAACTGTGAGATCAACTGAAGAGAACCCGAAACTTAAACTGTGATTCTGAATAAATATAAATGCTATCGAAATTTCGTTTGGATATCGTTATTATTGAATATACAAATCTGTAGATTAGTGACATTTTTTGAATGAAGGTTAACGGTTGAAAAGTGAATGAATTAGTTACGACGTCTTAAACAGTGGAAGGTCCGCCGGTTACAATGGGACGAATGGTAGAATATGACGATTTGAAACTAAAACGGCAATACAGACAAAAGTATAACAGCTATCGAAATTTCGTGAACACGGCTAGATAGATACAAATCTCTAGATTCGTTTAATTGTTTGAACGATGGGAAATGGTTGACATTTGAATTAGTTACGACGTAAAGCATTGGAAGTAAACAGTGGAAGGTCCGCCGGTTACAATGGGACGAATGGTAGACTATGACGATTTGAAACTAAAACGGCGATACAGACAAAAGTATAACAGCTATCGAAATTTCGTGAACACGGCTAGATAGATACAAATCTCTAGATTCGTTTAATTGTTTGAACGGTGGGAAACGGTTGAAATTTGAATTAGTTACGACGTAAAGCATTGGAAGAATGAGGCTGATTTATATTGGAAAAATAAAGGTGGAAAAAGTAGAATAATTTGAAAAGTTGAATGAATATGAAAAATGTGATATTTGAATGGTTTCTGTAGCTGAAAGTATGAAGAAGGAGAAGAGTGCCAAAAAACGTTCGGAAGAAGAATAAAAATAAAAATAATAAAGATTTCGATATCTAGAGTGTGAATGCTCGAGCATTCACACTAATAAAGATTTCGATATCTAGAGTGTGAATGCTCGAGCATTCACACTAATTTGACCAAGAAAAGACAAGTTTGGGAACCACTGTCTTAAAGATTTTTGGCATTTGTGAATCAATTTGGAATCATAAAAGATGAGAATCGAGATTCTTACAGGCATCGATTTAATTTTTGTACATTTTTTGCCCACCCCTAATGGTTTTCCTGTATTCTTGAAGTGTAATGCTTAATGGTTGGTTCCATGACTTGCAAATACTGGGATGAAGTCATCTCTGGTATCACAGTACAGTGATGCCAAACCTGTTTGAAACTGTCAACTCACGCCATCCTCTCACTGTTTATCTCACCCGTAGATACTAAAACCAGCCGAGAAGAAGAAGCCAAATGGCAGCCGCCCCGTGACCCCCCCTCGCAACATGGTCACCAAGCAAGCCAAGAAGTGAGGGGCCCTCAGTGCAGGAGCTTCTGTTCTGTGTTTGATGGGAGCTGCCAACACCGAAGCGATATCCACCCAATGAAAAAGCAAAATGTTTAGTTGTTTTTGTCCACAAGGGGTAAATTGATATGTCACCATGGGAACCTCAGGTGTTTTTGCACTCCATTTTGCCACATATGACTGTTCAATCAGGAAAAAAAAATTAACTATGGCTAATAATGCACAGGAATGCCTTGTTTACCGCTGTGCACATTTTTTCCCCATGTCATGTTGCATTCATTTCATGCGTCACCTTTTACACTTTCAATAATGGATATTAATGGCTATGAAACACGTGTGGGGAAATAAGTTTGTTTCTGTTCAGTGTTATTTAACATAGGATGTCTGCACTCTGCATCATCACATTTTTAAAGAAAGTCTTGTGCTAAATTAAACAAATAAAGAAAATGTTCTTGTAATGTCTAAACTCTTTCTAATAAACTTTAAGCACATTGATATTTTTATTTATTTAATAATAGGTATTTTACTCTTGTCTATTCAATTGTTCCCTGGTGTAGCTACAAGACGTATGTGAAGTTTATATAGTAAAACCTCCTAAATCCAGCCTCTAGTGTTTCAGCCGCTCATTTCTTCCACTGTGAAGAACAGCCTGTTTTGTGTGCGTGGGGATGTATGGTAATGAGCCGCCTCATTAGGTGATTGGCCGCCTCATTAGGTGGGATGTATGGTTATGACCATAGACATATATACATAGACGCCTCATAGACTGACGCTGCCTGTTGGAGCTGACGTATCAGCGCGGCCGCCATCTTGTATGGGTCCCCAGTGCGCCCCCAGTGCATTCATTTCTATGGAGGAAGGTGTATCCCCAACTACAATAATAAGCATAACTCCCCGAATTTTTACCGAATTTTCACACTGTTTGGTTTGTTACAAATGGCAGAGATTTATTTATGATACAGGACGAATTATTTTATTTTTTATTTTTTTTTAAATAATAAGAATTATTGTTCAATCTAACTTGTGAAAGGTAATCCCACGCGATCTGGTGTCAATACTGCGCCGTAAGCTGCACAAAATACTGCATAGCTTGCTCTCCCGTTGACTCCTATGCTAGACTAGAGTGAGGAGACCCAAACAATATGGCGGCGACGCTGGGTTACGTTCCACGTCATGAGGCGTCTATGTATATATCTCTATGGTTATGACCCTCTGGTTATGAGCTCTGCTCTCATTAGAAGGTGGGATGTATGGTAATAAGCTGTGCTCTGATTGGCCGCCTCATTAGAAGGTGGGATGTATGGTAATAAGATGTGCTCTGATTGGTCGCCTCATTAGAAGGTGGGATGTATGGTAATAAGCTGTGCTCTGATTGGCCGCCTCATTAGAAGGTGGGATGTATGGTAATAAGCTGTGCTCTGATTGGCCGCCTCATTAGAAGGTGGGATGTATGGTAATAAGCTGTGCTCTGATTGGCCGCCTCATTAGAAGGTGGGATGTATGGTAATAAGCTGTGCTCTAATTGGCCGCCTCATTAGAAGGTTTGGGAGGTGGAGAGCAGAGCGCCTATGCTGCTCAAGGTAAACAAGCTTGGCTTCAGCCGAGTCCACTTGGGAGAATCCAGCTGAACGGTTCACAATGGTAACAATTACCTGTAATGTTGTTACCGTGCCTTGTGCGATGCTGTCTGCCGTAGACGGTCTGTTTGTCTCACGTCCATAAGCTTACTAGCTACAACTTGCAGACAAGCTAGGATTGACAATTGTCCAACAGAAAGAGAAAATGTGCTGCAGGGAGATCCAAACGGATCATCATCAATGCATCAATATCTTGGGCAAATCCCTATAGACTTACTGTTTCTCACTCAATCGGTTCAACTTATGAATGAAATCCCACAACCACCGATATCTATGTGGCCCATCCCATCCGTTTCAACGTCTGTTTGGACGTTTTCGTCTTCCAGATGTCAACCAATATAGAGCAGACTGGGCGTTTACGGCATAGGCGAATGGCCAAGTAACTATTTTATAGTATTTCAATACATGACATGTTTTCTCTAATAATCATAACCAGTGGTTTGGCCTATGTATACGTTTGGATAATACTGTGTGTAAAGGTCCAATGAGTGGGCGGAGACAGGTTTGAGCGGTTTTCAGTCCAGACGGTTTATTGTTCACACCTGAACAACAAACAAATCAAAAGTCCACGTAAATGGATTGTCCGTCTCCCCAAAAGGAGTCGCCAGGCTCTCTGCCTTTTGCTGTCGCGAGTGCTCCGCACTCCCCGTATCCCGTCTGCTACTGAAAGGCAGAGCAGACACATAAATACACACTTCCTGATTGGGCCTGAGTGCCTACAGGTGTGCACCCAGACCCAATCGCCCCAGCAGACCCGGTGCTCCATACTCCCCCCTGCAGGCCAGGCGCCGCCCCCCTCCACATACCCCCACCGCCCGACACAGGCCGGGGACCCATCCGGCCGCAGCCTACTCCCCCCCCCCGGAACGGGAGAGGAAATCAGCTACGACCATCTGCGCCCCCGGTCTGTGGGTCACCCGGAAATGAAATGGCTGCAACGCGAGGTACCACCGGGTGATCCTCGCGTTGGCATCCTTCATCCGGTGGAGCCACTGGAGGGGGGCGTGGTCGGAGTAGAGGGTGAACTGGCGCCCCAGCAGGTAGTAGCGGAGGGCGCCGACCGCCCATCGAATGGCGAGACACTCCTTCTCGACGGTGCTGTACCGACCCTCCCGGTCCGATAGTTTGCGGCTCAGGTACAGCACCGGTCGGTCGGCCCCCCCCCACCTGCTGGGTCAGGACCGCGCCCAACCCCCTATCCGACGCGTCTGCCTGCACGGAGAAAGGGAGAGCAAAATTAGGAGCACACAGGACGGCTTCCCCGCAGAGGGCTGTTTTAATAGCATCAAACGACACCTGACATGGCTCCGACCACTGGACCGTATCTGGGGCCCTCTTCCGGGTGAGGTCGGTCAAGGGGCTGGCCAGGTCGGAGAAGTTTGGGACAAACTGTCGATAGTACCCCGCCAGCCCCAGGAACCGCCTCACCTCCTTCTTGGTCCTGGGGCGAGGGGCGGCAGCGACCGCCTCGGTCTTACCGACCTGCGGCCGGACCTTCCCCCCCCCCCAGGTGGAACCCCAGATACTGGATCTCCCTCCGCCCGATCACGCACTTCTTCGGGTTGGCCGTGAGCCCCGCCCGCCTCAGCGACTGAAGGACGGCCGCCACCCGCTGCATATGCTGCCCCCAGTCGTCTCCATAGACGACTATGTCATCGAGGTAGGCAGCAGCATATGCAGCGTGAGGCCGCAATACCCGGTCCATCAGCCGCTGGAACGTGGCTGGGGCCCCGAACAACCCGAACGGAAGTACCTTAAATTGGTACAGCCCGAGCGGAGTGGAGAACGCCGTTTTCTCTCGGGCTGCTGGAGACAACGGAATCTGCCAGTAGCCCTTCGTGCAGTCCAGAGTCGTGTAATAGGTGGCCATGCCAAGCCGGTCCACAAGCTCGTCGATCCGAGGCATCGGGTAGGCGTCGAACTTGGACACCGCATTCACCCTGCGGTAATCCACACAGAACCGGACAGCCCCATCCGGCTTCCCCACAAGCACGACGGGGCTGCACCAGTCGCTGTGGGACTCCTCGACGACGCCCAACTCTATCATTGCTGCCAATTCACGCCGTATCACGTCTTGCTTGTGCACGGGTAGCCTGTAGGGGCGTGTCCGCACCGTTAACCCCGGTTGCGTCTCGATGTCGTGAGTTATTAACGGGGTGCGACCGGGCAGGGGCGAAAAGACGTCGGCGAACTGGAGCTGTAGCGAGACCACGTCCGCCGCCTGACTCTCCGACAGATCCTCTCCTCGACCGACCGGAGGGATGGGCCCCGGGGCAGGGACTTCCGGTCCAAGCTCCTCTCCCTCCGGTAGCGTTGTGGCGAACGCGACCGGGACCACATCATTCCACCTTTTCAGGAGGTTGATGTGGTAGATCTGTCGGGCATCGCCCCTGTCCGACCGCACTACCTCGTAATCCACGTCCCCGACTCGCCGTGTGACCACAAAGGGACCTTGCCACTTCGCGAGTAATTTGGTGGTAGAGGTGGGCAACAGAACAAGGACCTTGTCCCCTGGTGTGAGATCGCGTAATCTAGTCCCTCTGTCGTACAGGCGTTTCTGATTCTCCTGGGCTTGGCGCAAATGCTCACGTGATATTACCCCGAGTGAGTGGAGCTTTGCACGCAAGTCCATGACGTACTGGATTTCGTTTTTACTGTCGCTGGACCCCTCCTCCCAGTTTTCTTTAATAAGGTCCAGGACGCCCCTGGGCCTGCGCCCATAGAGCAACTCAAACGGGGAAAACCCTGTGGAAGCCTGGGGCACTTCCCGCACCGCAAACAACAGAGGGTCTAGCCATTGATGCCAATTTCGAGCATCCTCCAGTACAAACTTCCGGATCATGGACTTTAACGTCCGGTTAAACCTCTCACACAAGCCGTCTGTGGCTGGGTGATAGACGCTCGTGCGGATGGCCTTGACCTTCAACAACCCGTAAAGTTCCTTAATCGTGCGTGACATGAAATTGGTGCCCTGGTCAGTGAGAATCTCCTTTGGGATTCCCACCCGCGATATGACGTGAAACAACGCCTGCGCAACACTCCTCGCGGAGATATTGCGCAACGGAATTGCTTCTGGGTATCGGGTTGCGTAGTCGATCAGGACTAACACAAATCGATACCCTTGTGCGGAACGTTCTAATGGCCCGATAATGTCCATGCCCACGCGATCGAATGGGACCTCCACCAGGGGAAGGGGCCGCAAGGGCGCCCTGGGGATGGCCGGGGGATTCACCAACTGGCACTCGGGGCAGGAGGCGCACCAGCCGCGCACTTCCGCCCGAATCCCCGGCCAATAGAACCGAGCCATTATCCGGTTCAGTGTTTTATCGTACCCCAGATGGCCCGCCATTGGGTTGTAATGCGCCGCCTGAAAAACCATTTCCCGGCGGCTCCTGGGTACCAGCAACTGGGTAACAACCTCCTCACTCTGGGTGTCACGACTCACCCGATAAAGTCTGTCCCTAATCACCACAAAGTGTGGGTAAGTCAGCACTGCGTCTGGCTGTACCCGAAGACCATCAATAGAAATCACTTGGTCGAGGGCTGAGCGTAGAGTAGCGTCACGAGACTGCTCAAGGGGGAAATCGTCCACCGGTGGGAATGTCGCCGCTCGGCCCTCGGGTTGAGAACCTCCCGCCTCTTCCCCCGATCCCTGACCAGCGTCGGACACCCTCGCATCGGCGCAGAACACAGCGCATGACTTACATGTCCCTATCTGTCGTGTCCGTACCCCCGCACTCTCGCTAACCGCCCCCGGAAACCCAGCCCAATCTAACCCTAGAATCAGGGGGTACGTGAGGCCCGGACTAACCGCCGCCTTGACTCTATGCGTTTTCCCCCCATAATGAATTTCGATAGGGACCAAGGGATACGTGTGAACATCCCCGTGTATACACCGCACCGAAACGCTCGACGCCTCAACCAACGCCTCGGACCGCACCAGGCGCTGCTGGATCATAGTCTGCATACAGCCGGAATCCAACAGCGCCTGGTACGTACCCCGTTGTATCCTCACCGGGATACGGTACGCCTCGCCGGGACCGTAGGGAGGGGTCGGGGGACCGGCGACGCGGACAACCTGGCCGACATCCATCATTGGGCAGTCCCTCCGGATGTGTCCCGGCCGTCCGCACCGCCAACACCCCTCCCTTGCCGTCTGATCGCCCGCCTGCGGGAAGGGGGGGGAAGGCGATTCATGCGTCTGCTCCTGACTGGGCCCCCCCCTCCACCTCGCTCTAGGTAGCGGGGTGGGTTTGTAGCCCCGCAGGGCCGCCGCGCCGGTCCGCGGGCTCGGGGTTGGTACTGGTGGTCGTCTGTCCGTCGGAGGGGGGACCAGGTGGCCCTCCGCGATGTTGACCGCCGCCTGGAGGTTCTCGGGCCGGTGGTACCGGACCCAGGTGGACGTTCGGGCCGGCAACCCCTCAATGAACCTCTCGAGGGCCACCTGCTCCACGATTTCCTCCGGGTTATTCCTCTCGGGCCCCAGCCACCTCCTCGCCTGGTCCCGCAGCTGCTGCGCGTAGGTGAAAGGCCGATCGCCTTCTGCAAACGGGAGGGCCCGGAACCGGCGGCGATGTTCCTCTGGGGTCAGGCCTAGCCGGTCCCGGATGGCTCTCTCCACCGCCTCGTAGTCCCGCTGGGCCCCGGCCGGCAGACTGTGAGCCGCGAGCTGGGCCTCGCCCGTCAGGAGCGGCAGGAGGCGGTGAGCCCACTCTTGTCGTGGCCACCCGGAGACCTCGGCCACCCCCCGGAACGTCTCCAGGAAGGCCTCCGCGTCGTCGGCCTCCCCCATCTTGGGGACGTGGATGAGTCCCCCCGCTCCTGCCGCTCTGGGTCCGCGGTCGCCGGAGACGAGGAGCTCCTGCAGGACCGCCCTATCGGCGGTCAACGCCTGGCCCAGCTCCAGGAGCACCTCGTTCTGCGCCTGCTGAACCTGCGCCTGCCTTTCGGACATCTGCGCGAGATGTCCGAGTAACGCCGCCAAGGGTGCCTGTTCCATCTACCACACTCTCGCCTCACGTTGGGCGCCACTGTAAAGGTCCAATGAGTGGGCGGAGACAGGTTTGAGCGGTTTTCAGTCCAGACGGTTTATTGTTCACACCTGAACAACAAACAAATCAAAAGTCCACGTAAATGGATTGTCCGTCTCCCCAAAAGGAGTCGCCAGGCTCTCTGCCTTTTGCTGTCGCGAGTGCTCCGCACTCCCCGTATCCCGTCTGCTACTGAAAGGCAGAGCAGACACATAAATACACACTTCCTGATTGGGCCTGAGTGCCTACAGGTGTGCACCCAGACCCAATCGCCCCAGCAGACCCGGTGCTCCATACTCCCCCCTGCAGGCCAGGCGCCGCCCCCCTCCACACTGTGCATGACCATAAAGATGAGAACAAGAACTGTTTGCATTGTCATGTCAGCAGAAATTACGTTGCAAAACAAATACTTCTCTAGTAGTACTTCTCTACTTTTTAGCTGTACTGCATATAGGCCATCATCAAAATTGAATATATGAAGTATTATAACTGTATTTGGTGCTCCCACATGTTCATAACGTCTGATAAGTTATAGAAAAATATTTCCTGAACAGTATGACTCCTGAAGCAGTTCCATCTCTACACATGTCTGAACCTTGTAGAAATGAACAGCACTACCACTCACCACATAGCATGCATTCAAAACCTCCCCATATCACATCTGAGTGTCATTACTGATGTTCAGAGTAAAGGAGTCCATGTCCATAATAACTGGTTCCATTTGTTATTATATCGTCTACAGGAGTAAGACAATTTGGCCTCTTTGAATATTCAAATAATAATTGGATTCCTATAACCAACCAAACTACAACCAGACCTCAGTCACGCCGGTGAAGAAACACTTCAAACAGAAACAAAGTATTCAAATCCAAAGTTTTTTTCCAAGTATCAAGATTTCAGAGATGTATTAATCGTTCAACACTTCGTTGGCATATGGGTCCTGTAACACATCCTCAAACAGGAGGTCCATCAGCTCATCTATATAATCTATATAGTAAAGTAAAGTTATGAAAATGTCACTACCTCAATTTTCCAACTGTTGTGTTTCAATTGATGTAATTAGCAGTTCTGTATTTAGATTTTGTGTGTGATAAACATAGAGAAAGTGGCGTCCATCTTTACTGGCTTTACTGTACCTTGTTCCTTCTTGAACTTGGGAAACTGACTTTGAAGACCGGGTCACCAGCAGACGTGGCTTGGGGATGGTCAGCATTTTCATTGAAATGCATGGCAGACAGGTAAAGCCTAAAAAATACTATTAATAACATCAATTGCACATATACACTCACCGGCCACTTTATTAGGTACACCTTGCTAGTACCGGGTTGGACCCCCTTTTGCCTTCAGAACTGCCTTAATCCTTCGTGGCACAGATTCAACAAGGTACTGGAAACATTCCTCAGAGAGTTTGGTCCATATTGACATGATAGCATCACGCAGTTGCTGCAGATTTGTCGGCTGCACATCCATGATGCGAATCTCCCGTTCCACCACATCCCAAAGGTGCTCTATTGGATTGAGATCTGGTGACTGTGGAGGCCATTTGAGTACAGTGAACTCATTGTCATGTTCAAGAAACCAGTCTGAGATGATTCGCACTTTATGACATGGCGCGTTATCCTGCTGGAAGTAGCCATCAGAAGATGGGTACACTGTGGTCATAAAGGGATGGACATGGTCAGCAACAATACTCAGGTAGTCTGTGGCTTTGACACGATGCTCAATTGGTACTAATAAGCCCAAAGTGTGCCAGGAAAATATCCCCCACACCATTACACCACCACCACCAGCCTGAACTGTTGATACAAGGCAGGATGGATCCATGCTTTCATGTTGTTGATGCCAAATTCTGACCCTACCATCCGAATGTCGCAGCAGAAATCGAGACTCATCAGACCAGGCAACGTTTTTCCAATCTTCGATTGTCCAATTTTGGTGAGCCTGTGCGAATTGTAGCCTCAGTTTCCTGTTCTTAGCTGACAGGAGTGGCACCCGGTGTGGTCTTCTGCTGCCTGTAGCCCATCCGCCTCAAGGTTCGACGTGTTGTGCGTTCAGAGATGCTCTTCTGCATACCTCTGTTGTAACGAGTGGTTATTTGAGTTACAGTTGCCTTTCTATCAGCTCGAACCAGTCTGGCCATTCTCCTCTGACCTCTAGCATCAACAAGGCATTTGCGCCCACAGAACTGCCGCTCACTGGATATTTTCTCTTTTTCGGACCATTCTCTGTAAACCCTAGAGATGGTTGTGCGTGAAAATCCCAGTAGATCAGCAGTCTCTGAAATACTCAGACCAGCCCGTCTGGCACCAACAACCATGCCACGCAGCAGATCGTCCTGACCATGTCTACATGCCTAAATGCATTGAGTTGCTGCTATGTGATTGGCTGATTAGAAATTTGCGTTAACGAGCAGTTGGACAGGTGTACCTAATAAAGTGGCCGGTGAGTGTATAAAGATGTGTTGAAACAGTAATATGTTATTTACCTGCACAGCATTCCAATAAATGGAAAGAGTCTGGCAGCCCAAAGTCTTTACATAACACTATAGAGTGCAGGCAGGGAATAAAAAAAGTTTGATGTATACATTATCTCCCATATTTTTTACATTGTCAAATCAGTAGTGATGGAAAACTGAGTACAAGAATTAAGTTACCAGATAGTGCAAATATAAACATAGAACCATCAACCAATATACCACATTGAAAACTGTAGGCTTCTGTGTTGCCCCCCTATAGCCAGGAAGTTACATTTACAGTACATTTACATTTAGGGCATTTAGCAGACGCTTTTGTCCAAAGCGACTTACAATAAGTACATTTGTTAGGAGAAAGTGCAACATTAAACCGCTATCAGTAGAGTAAGGATTTCACTAGAACGAGTTTCAAGCACACCTAATTGCCAAGTTAACCTATTGGTAGAATACAAAAGACATAAGTGCGAAAATACGAAGCGCAGAATATCAAAGTAAGAGCCAGGAAAAACAAACAGAATGATTGCAAAGTTTTTGTGTTTTTTGTATTAGTGGGAGGGGGAGGGGTAGTAGAGGAAGGATGCTAAGCAGGGTCCAGGTGAACTCTGAACAGGTGGATCTTGAGAGGAAGGATGCTAAGCGGGGTCCAGGTGACCTCTGAACAGGTGGGTCTTGAGAGGAAGGACGCTAAGCGGGGTCCAGGTGAACTCTGAACAGGTGGGTTTTGAGAGGAAGGACGCTAAGCGGGGTCCAGGTGAACTCTGAACATGTGGGTCTTGAGAGGAAGGATGCTAAGCGGGGTCCAGGTGGACTCTGAACAGGTGGGTCTTGAGAGGAAGGATGCTAAGCGGGGTCCAGGTGAACTCTGAACAGGTGGGTCTTGAGAGGAAGGATGCTAAGCGGGGTCCAGGTGAACTCTGAACAGGTGGGTCTTGAGAGGAAGGATGCTAAGCGGGGTCCAGGTGAACTCTGAACAGGTGGATCTTGAGAGGAAGGATGCTAAGCGGGGTCCAGGTGACCTCTGAACAGGTGGGTCTTGAGAGGAAGGACGCTAAGCGGGGTCCAGGTGAACTCTGAACAGGTGGGTCTTGAGAGGAAGGACGCTAAGCGGGGTCCAGGTGAACTCTGAACAGGTGGGTCTTGAGAGGAAGGACGCTAAGCGGGGTCCAGGTGGACTCTGAACAGGTGCGTCTTGAGAGGAAGGATGCTAAGCGGGGTCCAGGTGAACTCTGAACAGGTGGGTCTTGAGTCTCTTGCGGAAGCAGGTGATCGACTCTGCAGTCTTCATGTCAGCAGGGAGGTCATTCCACCATAGCGCAAGTACCCTGCAGCCCGCAGACGGAGCCCACATGGAGGGGGCGGGCACTCAGTCCACATGGAGGGGGCGGGCACTCCGCCCACATTGACGATTGAGCAGATTTCCCCTGCTCTTGTTAATGCAAGAGTAAACGGTAATACTATGTTAAGCTAGCGGGAGCCCACGCTGTTAATTAAATTATACAAACAGATGGCACGGGAGTATTGTGACTGGGTATCTTTCTTGCTGCGTACCATGGACCTATTATAAAGTTAAGCATAGCCTAAACGACTTGCAAATACATTTTCTCTTGTTTATTTTATTTTTTTTCGCTTAGCTGTTCCACTCATGGACCTATTAAGGTTCCACTTAGAGTTCACGTTACAACCGTTCGCCGTCAAGTACCCCTGACTGCAGCCCGCAGACGGAGCCCACATGGAGGGGCGGGCACTCAGTCCACATCGAGGGGGCGGGCACTCAGTTCTCATGGAGTGCCCGCCCCCTCCATGTGGACTGAGTGCCCGCCCCCTCGATGTGGGCGGAGTGCCGGCCCCCTCCATGTGGACTGAATGCCCGCCCCTCCATGTGGGCTCCGTCTGCGGGCTGCAGTCAGGGGCTTCTCCCATAGCGGCGCCAAGACAGAGAAGAGTTGTGACTTAGCTGTGCGACTTTTGCTCGCTCTCAGGGATGGCGGTACCGAGGTAGTTGCGCAGAGGGCTCTAGCCGGGGCGTGGGGTCTGACTAGGGCTTGGAGGTAGGTCGGGGCGGTTCCGTTGACAGCCTTGTAGGTCAGTACCATCGTCGTGGGAGCGTGGGAGAACTTCGGCAGGTTGTACACGAGTCGTGCTGCCGCGTTCTGGATGCGCTGCAAAGGCTTGATCGCGGAGGCAGGTAGTCGAGTTAAAAGTTGCCGTTAAAAATAAAGTTAATCCACAATGTCCTTGCATGTTCGCATGTCGGGTGAGAACAGTTGTGTTGGGATCTTGCCTTAGACATGTTGTGGTTGTAGATTCAATGCTCGCTAAAGGCTGCGGTATACTCGCCGTTCCCAAGCTGTCGCGCGACGTTGTGACGTCAAAATGACGTAGATCTCGCCGGCGCGACAGGATTTTGGCCCGAACGCGCCGTGTCGCGCACAGCTCTTTTTTTTTCAGCGGCGCGCGACAAAGCGGAAACAGAAACACGGATGAGTTCGAAGGCACATTGTAATGCGCCTTATTGCTAAGGCTTCTTTCTTTATATGTTCTGTTTTATTGTGTGGTGTATGCCTATAGTTTTTCGCTAATACACCGTGGTTTTATGTAAGTGCTGTCTACTGTTGTTGTGGTCAAAGACGAGTGGAATTACGTGGCTGAAAAACAATCTCAAAGCGGCAGTAAGTTATAAAATAAAAGTATATAGGCTAAGATAATCACTAAGTTATTAAGATGGATGCTTACAAACACTTCATATGAGAACTGCTGCCATACACTGGACTGTTGATGGCTGACCAGGTGGGGAAGTGATGTAGAATAATGTCGCGGCCACCAGCGCGAGTATAAATAGTTACCGTCCTCCCGTGACGTCACATTGTCGCGCGACAGCTTGGGAACGGCGAGTATATTATAAGTTAGCAATGACTTGCGCCGCTGCCGGGAGCGTTACGAGACGAAGTAAATGGGAGTAGTTATTCACCTGGGTGGGAGTAGTTATTCACCTGGGTGGGAGTGGTTTTTCACCTGGGTGGGAGGAATTATTCACCTGGGTGGGAGTAATTATTCACCTGGGTGGGAGTGGTTATTCACATGGGTGGGAGGAGTTATTCACCTGGGTGGGAGGGGTTATTCACCTGGGTGGGAGGAGTTATTCACCTGGGTGGGAGGGGTTATTCACCTGGGTGGGAGGGGTTATTCACCTGGGTGAGAGTAGTTATTCACCTGGGTGGGAGTAGTTATTCACCTGGGTGGGAGTGGTTATTCACCTGGGTGGGAGGAGTTATTCACCTGGGTGGGAGGGATTATTCACCTGGGTGGGATGGGTTTTTCACCTGGGTGAGAGTAGTTATTCACCTGGGTGGGAGTGGTTATTCACCTGGGTGGGAGGAGTTATTCACCTGGGTGGGAGGGATTATTCACCTGGGTGGGATGGGTTTTTCACCTGGGTGAGAGTAGTTATTCACCTGGGTGGGAGTGGTTATTCACCTGGGTGGGAGGAATTATTCACCTGGGTGGGAGGAATTATTCACCTGGGTGGGAGTGGTTATTCACATGGGTGGGAGGAGTTATTCACCTGGGTGGGAGTGGTTATTCACCTGGGTGGGAGGAGTTATTCACCTGGGTGGGAGGGCTTATTCTCCTGGGTGGGAGGGGTTATTCACCTGGGTGGGAGGGGTTATTCACCTGGGTGGGAGGGATTATTCACCTGGGTGGGAGGGGTTTTTCACCTGGGTGAGAGTAGTTATTCACCTGGGTGGGAGTGGTTATTCACCTGGGTGGGAGTGGTTATTCACCTGGGTGGGAGTAGTTATTCACCTGGGTGGGAGTGGTTATTCACCTGGGTGGGAGTAGTTATTCACCTGGGTGGGAGGAGTTATTCAGCTGGGTGGGAGTAGTTATTCACCTGGGTGGGAGGAGTTATTCAGCTGGGTGGGAGTGGTTATTCACCTGGGTGGGAGGAGTTATTCACCTGGGTGGGAGGAGTTATTCAGCTGGGTGGGAGTAGTTATTCACCTGGGTGGGAGTGGTTATTCACCTGGGTGGGAGGAGTTATTCAGCTGGGTGGGAGTAGTTATTCACCTGGGTGGGAGTGGTTATTCACCTGGGTGGGAGGAGTTATTCAGCTGGGTGGGGGCCTCATGTACGAAGGCTTGCGTGGATTTGTGCGTGGATGTTGGCGTACGCCAAAACCCCGGAAATGTCGTACGCACAAATAAATTCAGATGTATGAAAGTGTGCGTACGCATGGATCCGAGCACGTTTCTTTTGTACATCCCGATCAACGTGGAACTGAGCGCACGTGCAGATGTGGCAAACTCCTCCCTGTCCACGCCCTCATTTAAATATGCAAATCTATGTAAATAGGCCCTGGACCTGAGATTCACCTCTATCCGATCAGATAAAACAAGCAAGTGTGTCACAGACAGTGGCGACTGGTCATTAGGGGCAGGTGGGGCAGAGCCCCACCTACTCTCACAAGAAAAAAATAAAAATAAAAATAAAATAAAAAAAATAAAAAAATTATATATCATTTTTTTTTTTTAAATATATATATTTCAAAAAAATCTCCCCATAAAGTACTGTAAAATAATAAGTTTGGCGCTTTTAGTTCATTTTTAGTCGACCCTAGCTTGCTTCTTCAGCCTGAGGGGGGCTGGTGGGGCTAGAAATGGCTTTAAGTGGAGCTAGCCCCACCTGTCTAATGGTAGTGTGTATTGGGACTTGAAAAATTGAACTGCGCATGCTCAGCATGTTCTCCGTTGAAGTGGACGGAGAAAAATATTTTTCCTATGGTAGGGCTATCCCCACCATAGATATATATAGAACACTAGATGTGTTACGGCGGAGTCTACAACGTCCTCACAGGTCGGCCATCTTACTCCAGGCAAGACGGTCAACCACAGGCATCTTACCACAGGCAAGATCTCAGTACAGGGGGGGGATTTGAACATGCAGCCTTTCTTATAGCCTATTTGTAATAGGAAATATTGTAATCTACCTATTTTAGAACATTATTCTATTTTTAATTATTATTATTTTTTTTTTTTTTTTAATTATGCAATTATGCAGTGCACTTTGACGTTTATAACAAACCAAACCGTTTGAAAATCGGATGAAATTTGAGCAAGTTATGGTTATCTAAAAGTACATGTACCACTACAACACATGTTATGGGGGACCGAGCTGCCTGGAGTAAGATGGCCGCCATGTGCGGACGTTCCACTCCATTGGCCAGCAACGCGGACGAGGCATCTAGTGTTTATATACTGTATATCTATGATCCCCACCGGCACTGCTATGGACATATATGGTTCGTTCCGCTACAGCGTCATTTCATTGTTCGCAGCTATTGGTTGTAGTGTGCGGCGCGCGTGATGAGTCATGACTCGAGTGACTTCGTCCTCACGTGTGCGCCGTGTGAGAAGTTGCTAACAAGCATGTCGGAGGTACGCAAACGAAAACAGGTATGTACTCGGTCGGATCATCACTTGTATTAAACTGTGTGGGAAATGTGAGACAGCACTGCGGGGTCACGACGAGTCGGCGGTCTGAATCCGGGGATATTCCGGTGTATTTTTGAGACGATGTGTAAGGGCGATGCTCGGCTTCAGCGGCACTATGACGCTCAGCCCGTATTCAAAGGGACATCACCATACAGGACCAACTGTTAGTCTGCATGTATGAAGTGGACAGGGACAGCCGAACAAGTGGACGAGACATCATGTGTTGCTGTACAGGCCGACGAGACAACGGATGTCTCCTGTAAATCACAGATGGTGGTTGTGCTGCGATACCTTCTGCCATGTAACACAGTGACAGTTAAGCGTTGTTCTTGTCCATGTTGTGTCTGTTTATGTTTGTCCCGTCTTATATGTCCCCACTCCTGGCCTGCACCTTGTCGTGGTGAGTGGGCTTTAAACCAAGACAGGCCATTCTGAATCTTTTCTTTCACAGCTGTTATCTTTGGTTTCTCCTCCAGGACACTGCCTAGGCCTATGGGAGGTCTCCATGGTAACATGATATTGGGTTCTTATAGTGGCTCTTACAGCTGTTTGCACTAGTGTCATTTTGGTTTGCGGAAGCTTAGTTTAAAGTTTAAAAACTATACTTTCATTATTGCAATGTTTTGATGTCAGCAATAAAACATTAAAAGCTGCACTAATGTACTTTATTAATTAAATATATATGATACATGGATAACAGTCACTTAGTTCAAAAACCAAAAGCCCAGCATACTGAATAGTGTTAAAGTATATTTTTATTTGTAATGGTTGTGACAGCCCCAGGACCTGCCTGCTGTCCTGGTTATCTTTCCACAGTTCCTTGTGGGTGGAGCTGAGGGCTGAATAGAGAATGGGAAACACCAAGCCAGGGCTACAAACAGCATGGTGGGACACTGACACGTAAGTTAGACCAATGAAGAAAGCTCAATCTCTATTTTGAAATACTTTAGCTTTTTTGAAAATTACCAATTTTATTTGTAATATATTAGGGCTGTAACTTTTTCCAAAAATGAATTTCAAACAAATTTAAAATGCCCCGTAATTTGTTTGAATATATTCTAATACCCCCTCCACATTAGCTTGGTTTACTGATAGGTTTAGACGCTGTTTAGCGTATTACTGCCTTCCACAGGTCAGATGTTGAACTAGATTTTACATACAGTCCTGTGTTGTGCAGGATAGCCGGGAGCAGGCGGAGTCAACCTCTACAAAGATCACCACGACTGTGAAAACAAACGGGTGACGTCACGGACACTGGTACGTCATTTAAAAAAATAAAAAATTAGCCTAGCCCCACCTGTATTTTACATGTAGAAACGCCACTGGTCACAGAGGATATTTATATATTATTGCCACTTACTTAAATGTGTTATTTTATATGTATGGACTTTATTTGGCATTTTTACAGACGCCCCCCATTCAATTTTAAGCATTATTATTATTATTATTATTATTATTATTATTAAAGGCACGAGACCACCCGCGGCTATATAAACGGTGGGCTGCGCTGCGTTCTTCAGTCGGCAGTTAACCGGGACCATGAAGCCACTAAAGACCAGCCGACTCACTTGTCTTTTTGTTTAATTGATTCTTTCAGAATAACATCTTTTCTAAAATATGCCAACCCTTGAGTCAACTTGCACTCTATGGGTGTAACACAAGCATGACCAAAGGAAAGAAAAGACATTTCACAGAGTCCGAGTTGGAGATTGTGGTGAATGACGTGGAGCCGCGGAGGGAGATTCTCTCTGGTCCCCTGTCAGCAGGGATCAATATGAAGAGGAAGGAGATGAGTGGGAGCGTGTGTGTGACCCGTGGGGTCCGAGCAGCGCACACACACAGGGGAAGAAGAAGTGGTCGGATCTGAAGGTGGAGGTGAAGCGGAGGAATATATTCTATGCGTCACTTTCATGCCGCACACTAGGAAGACCACTAGATGGCGCTGTTTCTGAGCAAATTCCGTAACGCTATTAACTCCCGCATACTTCGCATACTTTGTCGCACATTCGAAATCGGCTGATGAGCCACTTGTCATCGTTTGCAAGTAAATCCTTGCGTTCCCTAAATACTCGCTCACGTCGGATTGCACCATTTGCAAGGTCCTCTAACAACGCTAACGCTGCCGTCGGTAATACCATTTTCTTCATCACATTGCGCATGCGTTTATATCCACCCGTAAAATTGCAAACACGGTGGGTGTGTTAATTGTTCATAAGTGTGTCTCTGACGTGCACATCACTCTGATGACTAACAGTTTCCCAGCGTCACCTATAAGTGTCGCCAAAGGAACAATAGCTGTAGAAACGTGCGTACGCCAGCCATGAAGTTGACGTGAGGCACCGCACATTTCCACGGTCATTTCACGTTTCATACATCTGAACGTGAGCGTGGAACGCCATTTTTTTTGCGTAGGCTACGCCACGTTTTTGTGCGTACACAACCTTCGTACATGAGGCCCCAGGGCTAGCTGAACACCGCCTAACCACGGAGCTAGAAGTAGCCTAGTCATGACGCCATTCTAGAATGACGAACGTGGTTCCAACGGACAGTTAACCCAGGTCCAATCTCCATAAACAGATATCTGCATATGAATGCAGAATCGTCGCTAAGTCGTCGTCAGACAGTGGGGGATTAGTTCCGAGGTTGACCCGTCACCCAGGGCTAGTAGAACTGCATTATGAATCGTATAGACTGTGCTTAGGTTAACATGGGGTGTGAAAAGGGGCTAAGAATATGCAGTACAGCATATACAAATAGTATACAATATTTTAGACCTTGCTCTCTTGCCCACTATTATGGAAACAAAGGCGCTATTAATAGCATAGTACTTCGTATACACACGGGGTTGCTAATACCCACTATTCGATTTAGAAATTGTATTTGTTTTGGAAATATAAAATGAAATACAAATCTAATAGAAATATTTATTGGCAGATTTATTTGATATTTTTCACAAACACTTCTACCCAGTTTGAACGACGTCCCGTACGTGTGTGACGTGTTTCCTTTAGATCTACGTTGCGTAATGATACGTGACGTCACAGCAGTCACAAGACTCGTAGCTAACAGCAGCAAGGCCAGGAGGCTGTTGTTATGTAGCTTCAACACAGAGGTTGACCCGGCATCATGGCTATGGCGAACCAATATCTGTGGGTCTTTGGAGTTGGTATCGACCACGGTACCGACGACTGTGTCATCTGATTTGTGTTTTATTCTCAGACGCAGCATACTGACGACCTGGAGCTGTCATTGTGCTGGTGGGGCTTTGTCTTGGAGTGCGTGGCGAATAACAATAGCGAATGGCTAGCTCGCATATGGCCTTTCATTTAAGCGATGCGTTAGGGCAGTTTGCTTCTTGAAGTCTTGCGTGTTTAAAGTCGAGGCTGAGTTAGCACTGTGCTCGCTGAGCGGGTTGTTTCAGTGGGAGTCGGTGTGTGTGATGTTGTCCGTACTCTCGTACGGCAGACTAGTAGCCAGAGCTGTCATCGGAGGACTCTCTCAGACGGAGAGTCGCGACTACAGCCTGGTGACGGCGAGCTGCGGCTTCGGGAAGGATTTTCGAAAAGGTATCCTCAAGAAAGGGATGTGTTATGGTGACGACGCATGCTTCATAGCCCGACACAGATCTGCGGATGTTTTGGGTAAGTACAAGTTATTTTTATAAAAGACGGGTCAAGGGTCATCCCAGGAAAGCCCTTGATCTGCGTTCGTTTCACTATGGCATGTGTAGGACATGCAGTAAATATCCGTATCGGAAGTCCAAAATGTGTTTATTTTATTAAACTGTAACAATAATTGCAGCCATTCACTTAATATGTGGAGTCACAAGCACAAGTCATGGTTATAATAGTTTGGGATTTTCCATACATTTTGTATTTTGTTTTTTACTTTGAATTCTATTTCCAGTAAAGGGACGAGATAACCCCTGGTTTGCGTCTGAGCTAGCAGTAACTTGGCTAGGGCTAAAGCAAGACAACAGGTTCTACCACTGATTGGCTTGTTTTTACACCACTAAAAAACAAATGCTCCTCATTTATCAAGAAACCAAATCAGAATATTATTGTTATTATGTCACCGCTGACAATTTAAATGACCCAGGAGATTTTGGGAAACCATAAAAGCCCTTTCTGTAAACAAAAACTCTCAAGCTGTACCTAACTTTGTTAGGAAGGATTCTGTTGCTGTTCATGACAAAATGAAGACATTTAATTGTTTTAACAAGCATTGTATGTCTTCTGGCTCTCTGTTTGACTGTTTATTCTGTACTGACGTTCCAGTGTATACTGGTAAGTCTTTTAACTTCGTACCATTCTCTGTGCAGGACATTCCTAATACCGAATACTTTTGGCAATCAGATTTCAGAAAATACATTTCTGTTGCACTTGACAAGATGCAACATTGTGCATCACTTTATTGATTTGTCCAAAGATTTGGACACAGTGGATCATGATGTTTTAAAACTTAGACGTCTTAACTCTTGACTTTAGGAGCAAACGGGCGCTTGGTTCTCAGACTTCCTTACTAATAGGTGTCAGTGCATTAGATATGATGGTCTATGTACTAATATTGTATCTGTCTACACGGGTGTACACAGGCCTCTCTATTAGGTCCACTTTTATTCACTATAAATAATCTGGGTCAATATGTGTCAGATGTTAATTCAAATATTTATGCTGTTTACACTGTTATATACTGCGGTGCATCAACTATTGTGCAGGCCATTGATTGCTCACAAAATGCTTTTATTGTTGTACAAAATACCCTACTTAAGCTGAAACTTGTTTTTAATGCATATAAGACCAAGCTTATGTTGTTTACCAACTCTAGGAATAGACCACAAAATATGCCTTCGGTAGTCACTCTTGAGAGAAGTGAAATAGAGGTTAACTCTTATAAATACCTGGGTATTTTCATTGATGACACCCTCACTTTTAAGCCACATGTGCTGTATCTGGTGAAAACGCAGATGCTAAAACTGGGTCCTTATTTTCAAAATAAGTTTTTCTTTTAATGTAAAAAAGCACTTTTTTATCTGTGCTGGTCCTTGACTATGGTGATCTTTTATATACCTTTGCGCAGTCTTCATATGGTTGACAGAGCTTGCCATGCGTCCTTGAGGTTTATTACCAATTGTAAAGCTCTGACTAACCATTGTGAGGGTAGGATGGCCTGCTCTGGCCACCCATGACCCCAGTCATTGGTACACCTTTATTTATTTATGTATTTATATTAGTGGTGGGCCGTTATCGGCGTTAACGCGCTGCGATAACGCAAGGCTCTTATCGCGCGATAAAAAAATGATCACCGTTAATCTATTCTCAAAGTTGGGTTGGGAGCTGGGTCTATACCGGATTTCCACCAAGGAAGGTAAGCGCCGCGGAACGGCAGCGTCGGGCTTACCTGGGCTTCAGCCCGGGGCCTCGGCCAATCGGGCCTCTTAAAAAATATATATTTTAAAAAAAGATGATAAACGTCCGTATTCGCGGTGTCATTACTGCCCCCCCCCCCCCCCCCCCCCCCCCGCCCCGTCGACAATCGCGCACCTCTCCACCTCCGGTCAACAATCGCGCCTTTTTTTTTAGCCTTTTTAATCTAGATTAATCTAGATTAATTCCAAGATTACAGTGAGATTAATCTAGATTAAACAAATTAATCTATGCCCACCACTAATTTTTATATATATATATATATATATATATATGTGTGTGTGTGTGTGTATGTATGTATGTATGTATGTATATATATATGACAATTCTTAGCCTGCTCCCATAGCACTTACTGTATATGTCCTTATCATGCAGAAAAGTACTATTGTTATTCTAGGGATTCTTATTATTATGTTATTATTCTGACATGTTTGGCCCTATAGCTCAGGCCGATTGCTCAAAAGATTTTAAATTTGTTGATGACATATGTATTCCTGGTAGGGATGGGCATTTTAAGAAATTTCCTTGATCGATCATCGCTAGAATTATCGATCAATTATCGATTAATCGTTATTTTTCTATAGGCTATATTAAAATTCCCGTTGGTAGAAAATACAAAATACAATAATGTATAGGCCAACAATAATACAAGACAGTTAACTTGAAGACCTACAACTGTTTAACAGTTTTAAAATAATAAATACAGGGTTAGGGTTAGGGTTGTAGGCCTATGCGGCACTCGTAAAAGCCGAACAATGGGCCTACATGCGCTTGGATCATGGAAACGATTCAACAAGACTAAATCTGTATTCCAATCACAATAAGTAGCCTACTTATCGGCCAACAATAATCAAACAAGGCAGTAAAAGTGGGCATTAAACTGTATAGCTGTTTTGAAAAAAAAGACCGACATATGCCGATACAATATGCAGCTGGCGCTCGGAAAATGCTCGCAACAAAAAGATGAGCCACACATTTAGAAACAATTGCATGAACTATCTAAAAGCAATACATTAGTCAGAAAACATATATGAGGCTGAACTTTTTGCTAAAATGTCACAGTTATGGAAATATTGAAAATGTTGGAGCGGCTGGCTTGACCACGCGAAACCGAGAGACGGCTGTCTTGACCGCAGTAGGCTACGCGATCGTTCATTAATCAATAATCGTATTTAACCATATAACTGCACACAACTTTATTTAAAAGCAAATGTAAAACATGTGTGTTTGTATGTTGGTGTCCGGTGCGTGTGGATGTGCGGCTCCTCCGGCGGAGCGGTTCATGTTAATAGCGGAGTCCGGGAGGGTTCACCTTCACGGCGTAGTTACGAGGGATGTGCGACTATCGTCTTAAAAAATACTAAAGTGTTTTTTAAAGTTAGAAAGATATTGGATATTCAACCGATATTCACGCTCCGAATTACAGCGATCAGACACGGGGAACTAAAGCCGCGATCACCGGGCACCGCTTCAAGACTCACAGTATGCAACACAACGTCCTTTTGATAACAATATAAATTGATCGACACATTTCTTTAACGATCAATGATCGATCATCGATTAATTATGCCCATCCCTAATTCCTGGTAAGGTTTGGTCATTCTGGTAAGATCTCCAAAAAGTTTGGTACCACTGTGCCCATAATAACGCTTTTTTTTGGGGATGCTTTTTCCTGGCTCAAAATAAGGCGGAGGTGGTACCAAAAAAAATGTTCATGAGCAAATTCTTCCAATTATTGAATGATTGAAGAAAATGACAATTATCACGTTAAGCATATTTTATTTTTAAAAAAGGGTTAGGGTTTTAGGGTTAGCTTTTAATTAACTACCGGCCGCTATTTGAGAAATTGCGGTATACTGACTTGTATCTGTGCAGTGTCTGACTAGAGAGGTGCCTTCACATTTCTCTGCTGAAGGGGGAGATGTCTGTGCACTTCCCAGAAACTTGAAATTCAAACGTATCCCGGGCAAGCTTGATTAGGTACGTCATTAATACGAAAGCCAATCACTGTTGAATATGCAAATGCAGGCAAAGAAACCTGAGACCTCCAGCACACGTAGTGAGAGCGTCAGAGCGGACATGTCGGTACATTTCAGGATCTTGCCGATCTTTCCACTAGCCATCTTGATGCGCACTGCTCTCTTTCACCGGTAAACCTAGCGCAAGCAGCGGTGGTGGGCGGGGCTTGTGGCCTGTGATATTTGCATGTCATGAATATTCATAGAGCCAGAATTTCCCAATGAGGTAGAAGAGTAGATGTGCTTCCAGTCGCATTTTAGAGGGGTTTTTTATGTGGGAAAACAATGTTCAACAAAATATTAATCAGAGTATTTTAAAACATGCCTGGAGGGGGACTTTAAGATCTGACACCCAGGTATAGGGAAAATTTGAATATACACATAAAAAAGTACTATCTGCATCATTACTTTTTACTTTATACATTTTTCAGCTTTTAAGATTCCGAATTGACCAAATAACTTAATAGTCGAAAATTGGAAAAATTACTGTTATCCGCGACAGCATCAAACACATGTTTTAGATTTCTCTTCAAATTAGTGGTGTGGTGCAAATTTCACTACAACTTTCTAAGTAGTGGCTATTGGCTTGGTTTAGTTCTCCCTCGATGTTGCCCTCATTTGGGCCTAGCCTTATTGCCCCCAGGGATTTGAGAGGTTCTCTTTCTAGGTTACTAAATACCGGCTGGGTGACTGGTTGTCTCCCTCTAGGTGTGGCCGATGGCGTGGGTGGCTGGCGGGACTATGGCGTGGACCCGTCTCAGTTCTCAGGGACACTGATGAAGACATGCGAGCGCCTGGTCAAGGAGGGCCGCTTCATTCCCAGCAATCCAGTGGAGGTCCTGACCACCAGCTACTACGAGCTCCTCCAGAACAAAGTCCCATTGTTGGGTATGTGTGTGTGCCTGTGCATGTGTGCGTGTGTGGGACTACTACTGTCTTTGTTTGTTTGTACACTGCAATCCATGCTTGGTCTTATCACAGACTTTCAGTTTGCTTTTCTGTGGTAAGTGTTTGGTTAGATTTTAGGAACTGGACATTGTGAGATGAATCACAGTGCAGCTCGATCTCTTCAGGAAAAACTCCAACATTCAGATGCAAATGCTGTAAAAAATGTTTTGATGGGGGGGGGAGGACAGGATGGGAATGTCTATAAGGATGTCTATCTGGGTGTCAGTACTTTTCGAGCCAGTTTTACATGTGCTGTGGGGGTGGGGTTATGGGGTGGGGAGGCAGAGGCAAGGGACAACTACTACAAGTGGATTGGGTTATTCCTCCGCAGCAGCAGGAATGTAATTTGTGTGCGCAGCCTCACTGCCGTGGAGAAAGCGAGTGGGAAGGAAAGGCAGTCAGTGAGTCACAGTGTGTGAAAACGAACGGGAAAGGAAAGGCAATGAGTGAGTCACAGTGCGTGAAAGTGAGCAGGAGAGGAAAAGCAGTTTGTGAGTCACAGTGCAAGCGAGCGGGAGAGGAAAGGCAGTGAGTGAATCACAGTGGGAGAGGAAAGGCAGTGAGTCAGTGAGTGAAAGCGAGCGGGAAAGGAAAGGCAGTGAGTGAGTCACATTGCGTGAAAGCGAGCAGGAGAGGAAAGGCAGTGAGTGAGTCACAGTGCGTGAAAGCGAGCAGGAAAGGAAAGGCAGTGAGTGAGTCAGTGCTTTGAAGGCCGGTGCCAGGGAGTACTCCACCTGCACAATTTAACAGCTCTGCTGTTAAGAGAGCTGTGTAAGCTCAGTCTCATTAATCAACTTCATTAGCAGGCCCATTAGATTGTGAATATTTTTTTTATGTCATGTTTTCATTTAAAAACTATGCACTAGAAAAGTCACCACAAACTGAGCAAAAACATTTTGTGACTATTTGTGTCTTTCTGTGTCCAGGCAGCAGCACGGCCTGCATTGTGGTGCTAGATCGCCAGAGCCACCAGCTGCACACAGCCAACCTGGGGGACTCTGGCTTCCTGGTGGTGCGGGGCGGAGAGGTGGTCCACCGTTCTGATGAGCAGCAGCACTACTTCAACACCCCGTTCCAGCTGTCCATCGCACCACCGGGCACAGAGGGGGCCGTGCTCAGCGACAGGTCAATGCTTGCAAATGTACCGCAATTTGCGTTGTGCAGTGCATATTTTTTGGTGAATTTAGTTACCGTCCACCATTTCAAACTGGATGTGCTATGCAGCAGTGAGACTGATACCAAAGATGTTCTAATAACAACATACACCACTTGGCTGAATATGTGAAGCAAATACCAGTAATTGAGTGTAAGCCTCAATGGGGATCTTCCATGAAATCGTTTTTACCAGCTAATAATTGTTTTATTAGATTATGGTAATTTCCTCATGCATATTCATGAAAGCACTGCTGTCCAGACCACAATGGCTGATGGCTTGTACATGACGAGTAGTTGGCAGCTACATTCATCTATTAAGCGCTGCTGTTGAATTAATCTGAGAACTTATGTATCTTAGAAACAAAATATTTGCCTGCTTTATTAAAATATAGCCTATTTAAGACAAAATGCCAGGCCTTCAGCCAGGGCTTCACCATGACTGCCACTTGGTGGAACTGCTCTAAAAAGAGGTCATATCGCAACCATGTATTGGCACAGTGAAGAATGCTGAAGGTGCTAAAGAATGGTACTGCATTCTTTGTCCTGTCACATTTCGGTCAACAGGAATTGCAAAGCTCTCTCTCTAGCACTGCTGATACTGAGACAGCTTGGGGGGACGGACATTATTTGGCAATGCTCTTCTAGAAAGAAGACGTGTGTGCATGTCTGTTTCCTGCAGTCCTGACGCAGCTGACAGCACCTCCTTCGACGTGCAGCTGGGGGACATTATCCTGACGGCCAGCGACGGCCTGTTCGACAACATGCCCGACTACATGATCCTGCAGGAGCTCACAAAGCTCAAGGTTTGTTTACGCCAACCGCAGACCAGTTTAGCCGAAACACGCTTGCACATCGTCATGTCTGAAATGTTGCCATAACATTTTTGTTTCTGGGTTTTTTCCACACCCACCAGAGCACCAACTACGAGAGCATCCAGCAGACTGCTCGAAGCATAGCGAAGCAGGCCCACATCCTGGCATACGACCCCAACTACATGTCTCCTTTCGCACAGTTTGCCTGCGACAATGGGCTAAATGTGAGAGGTAAGAGTCTAGACGCTTCAGCCCCTTTATGCTCAGCTAAGGTTTTAGCTATGCTTAACAGACCATTTTTCATGGTCAAATAATCGGTGGATAGTATGACAGAAAGAGAGATTACCGGTATTCGGATTCGCTGACGGGGTCTGAAATACACACCTTGCTGGTGTCGAATGCGGTAGAAATGTTCCTATTTGCGGCACTTTGCAGTTGCATTGTTACCTAAATATTGAGAGGTGCCAAAGAGCTAATAATCTTTTGTTGTTGTGGCCAGTATTATCAATCATTTGGCCTTACATTTATAGGATCTAAAAATGTAGAAGCGTGGATCTCCCGTCCGACCGCACATCGATCCTCTCCTCTCGTCTGTCTCCCTTGCAGATTCAATGACTTGCCTAATTATTCACCGCCAGCTTGGGTTTTTCCATTAAACCCAAAGCATGTATTCCCTCATATTTGTAGCGCGACACAAACTCACAAACCAAATTCAAAAAACTTTTATTTCGCTCATGTTCGGATATGGCCGTGTGCTCTGGGCTTAACATAGAGTTAAGGCTTCGGCTATTCGATATGTTTTGAAGCAGCATTCGGCTTGGCTCGACTCTACTCGCTTTTGGTACCAAGTACTTTGTTTTCCACTGCAGATAGTATCAGATAGTACTCCCTCTCAGTGTAGGCAGGATTCTCACTTCAACCCTGTCTGAATTGGAGCTGGCGATGACCACTCCTGCAGAATCGCGTTATCAACTGATCGTTTTTCCCTTTTCATTTCTGAAGCAGTTAAAAAAAAAAAAAGAAGTTATTTTAATAATGCAAAACTACAATACCACATAGGTTTGCTGCGTGGACGTATAGCTTTCTAACTTAAAAAATATTTTCAAACTGCATAAGCTGCTATTAAGATTGTGAAGTAATTATTTTTAATACACCACCACATCAGCGCTATGCTGCTATACTTTTCACTTTCAGTTTTGATGTCGGGACGTCCCTGGCAGGCAGACATTATTGTACAACTTGTTGAACGCGGGGGGAACTCCGCGCATCCGGCCAGCTGCTGAACGTTGGCGACCAAATCTATTTTATACAGCCTCTCAACAACAATGCGTGACTGCGCAACGGCGAAGGCTTTTGACTATATGATTTATCCTGCTCCCAAACTTTGCCAAAATACATATCAACATAATATATAATATTGTATCTGTAAGATGTCGGAAAAGTGACAACAAAACAATTTTCATTGATAATTTGCTTGAAGAGTACTTGTTCACTCGAGTACACGTTTGCACCCCTAAGAAGGAGCATCCATTGTTCAAGTCGTAGTGGTATTTAACACTTGAGAGGCTTGTAACAGTTCAGGTCCGTGTTCAGGGTTGAGGCAGCTGAGAGTGTAGAAAACACAGTCACGCTGGTACTAGGGTTTCCACAATGCTCGTCATTTACAGTGCGTCTACAACACAACGTGCACTACACAATTTCGACTGTTCCAGGCTTCTTCCCGCCCCCCGTGCGTGAATGGGCATGATTTCAGCACCTTCAGTGGACATGCCGCCAGCGTTTCAGAGCAGAGAATACTGCTTTTTTTTTCACGATTTTGAAACCTAATTTTATATATTTAGCAACTTTTTTAATCATTCAAATTTGACTGGGTGGTTAATAACACATTTGTCTGTGGTGTGACAAACTCAAAACATACACTTACTTTTGCTTTACATGGTCTTTAAGATCATAGAAGACTAACCTGTTAAAAGTTGTTGAAAGTTGTTGACCCCAAAAATGTATTTTGGCCATCATGAACTAATAATTGAATAACAGATTATTCTGTCCCTGAACAGAACTAGTTCCATGACTGGCTTGATATGTTTTTTTTCTCTGTGTCAGGAGGAAAGCCAGATGACATCACCGTGCTGTTGTCCATAGTGGCAGAGTATACAGACTAGAGACTTACTGGGGAAACGGACGGAATTCCCCACCAACTCTTCCTTCCGTCTTTATGACCAGAGGAACGGGTCACACTTCCCACCCCATGTTCTACCACCGCCAGATGCACAGTCTATGGCCAAGATGCCTCGTATCCACCTCGGTGGTTCTCCACTCGTCACTGGGGGGTTAATCCCATATGTATGGGAACAGCGGCCGGTGGTTTAAAAATGATTTCAATAAAATAGTCCAATAGATAACAGGCCGTAGAATGCTGTAATTGACCATTTAGAATCGAGTATTCAACAAAGCCGTGTAATAATAAGGGATAAAGAATGCCTCATGGAAGTTGTGACTTACAAAGAGAGACAGAGCAGCTGTTTGACGGTATAAAGGCTCCACACTGCACGGCCGGACAGGGGACAGACGTACTCCAGACGATGGGAGTAGTGTTTAAGAAGGGAACTGGACACCTTGGGAATGGGAGTTATGTAGCATAGAATTAGGGCTGATTGTGTATAATGTTGATTTCAAAAGGGCATAGTGATATGTGTGTGCAAGTCTGGGAGTTTATGTTTGAGATGTGTTGATGGAATGCCCTGGTAGACTTTTGAACAAATGACTTTTTTTGTATAGGTGGGGGCAATATCAGCAGTCTTTTTGTATCATTGTAGTTTGATGTTATACAAACTGTGTGTGTGTGTGTGTGTGTGTGTGTGTGTGTGTGTGTGTGTGTGTGTGTGTGTGTGTGTGTGTGTGTGTGTGTGTGTGTGTGTGTGTGTGTGTGTGTGTGTGTGTGTGTGTGTGTGTCACATTACATGTTGACAAAAAGACAAAGAAATCTGAAGAAGTGACTTATGAACAGTGGTAAAACCGTGACATGGTTGATGGCCGTCTTCAGCCGTACTTTGAACCCTTAAAATATTCTGCGGAGTATACACAATTGATTCGCATATCTGCCTCGATCTGCTCCCTCAAAACCACTGAAAGCTCATTCATATTGCCACTATATGCAATTTAGAAACAGCCCTGTTCCCTCTGTGCAGACAGCTTTAACATACACTTCAAACACTTCTGCATCAAATGTGTACTTTTACTGACAAAGATGGGCCTTGTGAAAACTGCCTATAGTCATAGTAAACTATTTTATTACGAGTTAGTGGAGCATACCAAAAAAAAGTTTTAAAAATACCTGTGTTAAAATTAACTATTACTAGTGGTGGTGATGCAGTGTTTTTTCCACTGATACATTTTGTTTCTCTGTATTCTGTTTTGTTTCTGTTACGGTTATGGAATTGTATTTTATGAAGACAATATGAGCAGCCATAAGAATTACAGAACATGCTATGCCCTTGTTCATATCACTTAATCATCCCCTCCCACCCCCCAAGTTCCACAAACAAAAGTTACAACCAGACATGCAGTGTGTCTCACTCTTGTATATTTTGGGTGTACAATTAAATGATGAAGATGCAGGTTCTGTAGTGTTTTCAATGATGTACAATATTTAAATAAAGAGTATAGTATTTATTATCCAAGTGTACTGTTGACCTCATGTTACATTCTAGAAGCTGAGTTCGCTTTTGGAAGGCCAAAAGAGAAGACACAAAAAACTTGTGCAGGTTATCTGTTTAGTTCAACTTCAGGCAGTACACCAAGCATGCTTCTTATAAAAGCACAGCAACAGGTGTGGATTACGTTCTCTTGTAATGACCATTACGTGACAATTTCAAGAGTTTTGAGAATCAAAGCAAGTATTTTCAATCACTAAAATTATTTCATCAGCCTGATGATTAAAAATGACTCCTTACAAATCAAAACTACTTAAATCATGTCCAGTGTGCAACATCTAAATAACTTCAACTGCAGAAAGGGAGTCCAAATCAGAAAAGAGTGAATCAGTGTTTCTGATGAGAGTGGATGGTGGACTGTATTTCTTCACTGTCCTTTTCTGTATCGCTGGAACAGTGAACAGCCCCAGTAATCTCCCTCCTGCTGGGTGGACAAAGCCCCAACAGGAGTATTGAACATGGGGTGGAAAAACAAGAACAGTCAGAGACAAACATGAGGATTTTATATATCTGATTTCATGAGGATATTATGGCAAAAGGATATTGACCTTACCTTAGAAGAGGGAGCTGTGATGGCGTTGGCATGCTCGTCGACAGTTGGGTCGTTAGTAACTAACCCTAGTGATAGTTGGGGGCATCAGTGGACTTCCCTGGTTGGATGGTTTGAGCTTCGTCACAGCATGGAGGCAACCAGGGGTGCTGCTATCTGCCTCACAATGCACACCAACCGCATTTCCAAATCTGAAAAAAATATGTACTGCTAGGCAATATCTACAAAAAGCCCACTACAACTGTCATTACATTTGCTGTGGCATTGCTCTTTTTGACCAAAAAAACAATTCAATCAGGAGAGACTAATGTTGAGCCACAACATTTATTAACACATTTGGCGATTAGACACCATCAAATTGTTGTTCATAGGGACGATGGATCCATGAAGTCTGCATGACATTAATACATGACATGAATGCTCACCTAGTGCAATGTATATGTATATGGAGAGAAGTCCGAACGCCAGCAATGGCTTAGGGAGAATTCCCAGCTATGGGAGACAGGTAGGGGTTCGTAGCCTGCATGTTCTGACTCATGCATGAAAGACCTCTGGGCGAGGATGATTGATGCGGCGTCCGGCTGGATGTACGACATGTATGTGGAGGATGACCAGCGTCCCAGTTGTTGGAGTGATGCTGATGAGATGCCTTCCATTGCAGCAGATGTAGAGGCACCTATCCGGAATGAATGGCCTGAATATTGCTGAGCTGAGGACCTGATTTAAATGTTCGTCGAACCACAGCTTGGACATGGGATTACTCTCAGGGGTAATGAACGGTGGAGATAGGGATTTAGACTTGGGCCTGTAAAGAAGAATGTATTTATTATAGTGGTGGGCTGTTATCGGGCGTTAACGCGCTGTGATAACGCGAGACTCTTATCGCGCGATAAAAAAATTATCGCCGTTAATCTATTCTCAAAGTTGGGTTGGGAGCTGGGTCTATACCGGATTTCAACCAAGGAAGGTAAGCACCGCGGAACGGCTGCGCTGCGGAACGGCTGCATCCTCTGCCCGACGACCCCCCCCCCCCCCTGTCGGTCGTAGGTCCTGGATGGGTTACGATCACGCGCACCCCCCCCCCCCCCCACCGTCGGTCGTAGGTCTTGGGTGGGTTACAATCGCGCACACCCCCCCCCCCCCCCCCCCCCCCCCTTGGTTGTAGGTCTGGGGTGGGTTACAATCGCGCGCACCGCCCACCCCCCCACCCCCGTCGGTCGTAGGTCCGGGGTGGGTTACGATCGCGCAGACTTACTTTTAGTCATTGTTTAGGTAGCACACACATATTATGAATGCCTTCGACAGAATTCAAATGAGCCATTTTAATCTAGATTAATCTAGATTAATTCCAAGATTACAGTGAGATTAATCTCACTTTATTAGTATACTTTAAAATATCATATGCCTTAAAACTAGGACCCACTCAAAGTACGTATATACAGTACTACTGTGTTGTGTCCTCTCTGGAAGCAATTGAGGTGTTGAGAGTAGAAATAGCCTCTCTTTCACATATTGGTCGAACCACAGACTATTACTAATTCCTGCAAGTAATTATGGTTTCACCTTCATTCTGTTCTTACCCCCCTCCCTGCCAGACCTCTGTCTCCAACACCCCACTGTTCCTGAGGAGTTGATCAGGAACCAATAGAGGTGTTGGGCTTAGCATTAATTAACCTCCCTTTCATGTATCAGTCAATCAACAAATCCTCCACAGACCAACTGGTCTCTGTGCCAATCTCACCCAGGTATTACATCTTGCTTGCTGTTCAACCTAGAGAGAGTTTGTGTTTGGCTTGTTCAAATAACGGTAACACAATAGGAAATACGGGGGATGCACCTTTTTGTGTTGTATAGCCTAGAGAAGGTGTGTTTACAGGTAACAATGGTAGGGCCTCCGATAGCCCTGCCCTTCCCATGTTTTGTAATACGGTTGTAAGTGAGAAATGAAGGAGTTAGTTCAGTTGAGTTCAGTCCTGTGGAGTTCAGCTCTGTTGAGTTGAGTATTGAATGCAGTTACCCTTGAAAGGCTGCGCTGGTGATTGGGGTATCCTGCGTGAGCCCATGAATAAAGGATTGAATGTTACATTTTGACTCCGTGGCCTGTTTGAAACAAAGGACTCCGTAGACCTGGAAACTGCACCTTGAGTTTGGGGAATCTAGAATCTGAGTTTCGAGAACTATGCTTGAGAAACTATATATACCAAGTATATATACTGTGAATTTTTGCACAATTGCTCCTCGTTTAGACACAAGGTTCCTGATTGGTCAAGAGATAAAGGGGGCAGGGTCTGCAATGACAACGTGGGAGGCTGGTAGCCCAAAGAGCACAGGAAGGGGGACAAACCCGTGGAGGAGCTGAGAAGTGTGTTGTGCGCGTATTCGACCCACGGGAGTTGCACGCTACAGGAGGCTGGGTTGGCAGAAGTGACGCAGCGGGGCATGGTCTCCATGGCCCCCTCAGTCTGGCCATTGGTCTGGGGGTGGTAACCAGATGAGAGGCTTACAGTGGCTCCCATAGCAGTGCAAAAGGCCCGCCACACCTGGGAGATGAACTGGGGGCCTCGGTCTGACACTATATCTGAGGGGATGCCGTGCAGGCGGAAAACATGTAGTGTCACTAGGTTGGCAGTCTCTCTAGCAGAGGGGAGCTTGGGCAGAGCAATAAAGTGGGTCTTAGAGAACCGATCCACTATGGTAAGCACGGTGGTGTTACTGACGGAGGGGGGCATACCCGTGACAAAGTCCAAGGCGATGTGGGACCATGGGCGACTTGGAATGGGCAGAGGGTGAAGGAGCCCGGAATGGGGTCTAGTGGAGGTCTTGTTCCGTGCACAGATGGAGCAGGCTGCGACGAACGACCGGGTGTCGGGGGTCATGGTTGGCCACCAGAACCGCTGATGCAGAAAAGCAAGGGTGCGGTGGACACCGGGTAAGTAAGCCGGGTGGAGTGCCCCCACTGGAGGACCTGGGTACGCACCGAACCCAGGATGAACAGCCGGTTGGGGGGGGCCAGTACCTGGGTCAGGGTGAAGGGATTGGGCCTGTCTGACTACGGACTCTAACTCCCAGGTGAGGGTGGTGACAAAACAGGTGGGAGGTAGAATGGAAGTGGGTTGTGAGCTCTCCTCCTCCGCCGAGAACATCCGGCCATGAGGGCAGTACATGAGGGTGAAGTTGAATCGGCCGAAATATAACACCCAGCGGGCCTGATGAGAGTTCATACGCTTGGCTGTCTGCAGGTAAGTGAGGTTGCGGTGGTCGGTCCAGATGATGAAGGGCTAGTCAGCTCCCTCCAAAAGGTGGCGATACTCCTCTAATGCTAATTTAACAGTAAGAAGTTCCCTGTTGCCTACGTCATAGTTTCTCTTAGCAGCGGAAAGCTTACAGGACAAGAAGGCGCATGGGTGAAGCTTGTCATCAATGGCAGAGCGTTGGGATAACACTCCCTGTGTCTTAAGCATCCACTTCCACTATGATCTGCCGAGCTTGGTCTGGTTGCACAAGAATAGGGGCTGAGAAGAACTGGCGCCAGAGTTGCGCGTGGGCGGCTGCAGCCTCCAGGGTCCAGTGAAAGGGAATGGCTGTGGACGTGAGAGCTGTGAGCTGTGAGCTGTGGCTATACTGCTGTAGTTGCGTATAAACCGGCGATAGAAGTTCGCAAAGCCCAGGAAGCATTGCAACTGCTTACGGGTCATAGGAGCCAGCCAATCTGCCACTGCTGAGACTTTGGCAGGATCCATCCCAACCCGGTCCGGGCTGATGACATAGCCGAAGAACGAGACTGAGGGGACATGAAACTCACCTCCGCCTTGACAAACAGCTGGTTTTCGAGGAGGCGCTGGAGTACTTCGTGTTTTCCGGGGTTTGGGGAGAAAATTAAAATGTCATCAATATAAACAAAAACAAAACCATTGATCATGTCTCGCAGGACGTCGTTTACCAGGGCTTGGAACACATTAGTAAGACCAAACGGCATGATCAGGACCAGGTACTCAAAGTGGCTCAGCGGGGTGTTGAAGGCCATCTTCCATTCATCCCCTTGGCGGATGCGGACTAGATGGTAGGCATTGCATAAGTCCAGATTCGAAAAGATGGTAGCACCCTGGAGAAGGGCAAAGGCAAAGCTGATTAATGGCAAGGGGTACTTGTTCTTTACTGCGACGCTGTTCATACCACGGTAGTCAATGCAGGGTCGGAGGGTGCCGTCCTTCTTGCCCACGAAGAACCCCACACCGACTGGAGAGGAGGAGGGTTGGATGATGCCCGCCGCCAGGGAATTGCGAATATAGATCTCCATCGCACCCCTCTCCGGTTTGTAGAGGTTGAAGAGCCGTAGGAAGCGTTGCGCCAGGGAGGAGATTAATAGCACAATCATGGGGCCGGTGGGGGGGCAGAGCTAAGGCATGATGCTTACTGAACACCTGACTGAGGTGGTGATAAGCTCTGGGCACCGTAGATAGGTCCGGGGGGGGGGGGGGTGTGGCGGAGGACTCCGGGGATGAGGCTGAACAGAGGCAGTGGGAAAGACAGTGTTCGCTCCAAGCAGCTATACGGCCAGCGGGCCAGTCTAATTGGGGATTGTGGACAGTCTGCCAAAGCGGTATTGATCATTATCATATTGATTTGCAGTAGGCAGGCTTTTTAGGCTATTTATTTTATCATTAACAGCAAAATAATCATAACTACATATAATGTAGGTATTTTTGCACATTAGTAGCCTCTACGAGTCTCCAGGAGTTTCATCAGTGCAATTATAATAGCGTTTTCACCTTTGTTCCCTGGCTGTTTGCAACTACTGGTGGTTGAGTTTGGATTGAAAGATGGTGAGATGTGGTTCCGGTTGGTCAAACAACCATTTATTGTCTGTAACAAAGAGGACTTCGTTCCCTGGAGCTTGAGATGGGGTGTGGGGGGAATATTGCACAATGCACTTTAACCGGGATACATGCACTTTAATAATTGCACAGGCACTTTTGTAAGCAGTTGCACTTTATTGGATTTGCACAGTTTGCACATTGCATATTTGCACACTTAAATACAGTTTCATATTTATTGATTGTTGATATATTTATTGTCCTTGTTAAATCTTATTTGTGCTGGTAGGTTCTGTGATGGCCACATGGTTCCACCTGCAAAAGAGGGACATGAGATTTAAGATGACATACAATAATGTGTGTGTGTGTGTGTGTGTGTGTGTGTGTGTGTGTGTGTGTGTGTGTGTGTGTGTGTGTTAGTATATTGGGAATGGTAAAGTGTGTTTGAAATGGTACTCACCAGTCTCTTTTGTCTCCAGGGTGTTCGGGCAAAAAGCCTCCCCAGGAAACAGGCACCATATTTATAGTACCGGGGGCATCCAAGTGGTGATTAGTAGGGGTGTGGGAAGATTGTGTATTGTATTATTGTAATGTGCTGGAGTTGGGGATTAGGTTGTGTTTGTAAATAAATGTGTGTGTATACAGAAGGAGGATTATAGGGATAATGATAAAAAAAGAAGTGTTTGTCAAAAGGAGAGCATGTCAGCATGGGGAATGGGTTCTCCCTCGTTAGCTAGACACCCTATATAAGGCGCCATTTTGTTATCGGTGGGGGTTGTTTGCTGCATGATGTGGAGGGTGGTTGCCATGTTGCCTGAGATGGAACAATAAAAAACTCTGTCTGTGACACTCGACAATCCTGCCTGGGTATTCTTTTGCTGTACTGTCCAGCCTTAATTGTGGTCGCCCTGTAACATTGTCTTACAGATATTGGATTACAGATAGCATAAATCAAAAAATAAAATAAACAATCAATTGAATTCAAAAATGGTGCACAGCAAGTAACTGTTGGCACTGCAAGGTCAAAAGACTGTTTGCCCTCTCAGCCACGCCCAGATGCTGTGCTCCCAGTGCTGAAGGCCTTCCCCTCGGGCTCCACCTTCAGCCTCCCAATTATCCTCTAGTGGGGGTGGATGTTGATCAACTAAAAACTCAATATTTGGCTCATACAGCAATATAGAGCAGCACCTGCTAGCCTAATATTCCATTTCTATGCAAAATTTGTATTGCTTAGGCGATGAATGCAAAAAATGTTAATATTTGACTGCACAGTAGAATACACAAAGTGAACAAAACAAAATAAACAGTGGAGGACTGAGCCTCTTTAATGGTCACACATGCAGTCAGGAACAGTGAGCAACAGCACTCGGGGACCAACCATTGTCATCCGGGACAGGACATAGTCTTTTGAAATCCAAACTCAACCACCAGTAGTAGCAAACAGGGAACAAAGGGGGAACTGAAAACGCTATTAGAATTGCACTGATGAAACATCTGTAGACTCGTAGACTCGTAAAGACTACTAATGTGCAAAAATTAAAATACCTACATTATATGTAGTTATGATTATTTTGCTGTTAATGATCAAATAAATAGCCTAAAAAGCCTGCCTACTGCAAATCATTATGATAATGATCAATACCACTTTGGCAGATTGATTTTTCCACTATGTAATGTCACTGCTTAGGACTGATACATTCCAGAATCAAGGTTGAAGTGTAGGCTATGTAACGTAGCCAACAACGAACAATAGATCTATAAAAAGTAAACATTAGCTTGATCATGTCATAGACTATGAAGTTATTTGGTAGCCTACCACTATGTGAAACAGTGAACAATAATTTGATAACACGTGGGGACCTCTGCTGGTCACAACACAATTTGGGAAGGACCACACAGGTCCAGTAGGCTATAATTCACGCTATGCAACTAAATAACATATCACACTTTTTGGATAAAAGATATTTCATGTCTAAATGAAAAGAACAAAACAAAAAAGATATTTATTTAAAAAACAAAATTGGACCGTTTTTTTTTATTTGGTTTACTCGTTTTTCGAGGAAAAAAGCGAAAAAACATGGTATTTCTGGTTTTTCGTTTTTGGTTTCTAACGAAAAAACGAACTGCCTGAATGTACACGAATCTGTGTATCTTCCGTTCAATCCATATCCGTTTGGAAATCAAAACACGAAAAACGAAAAAAAACGTTTGATTTCATGTTTTAATTATTTGTTTCATTTAAAAAAATTTAAAAAACTGTTTTATTCAAAATATGCCTGTAAAATATGAATTGATGGTCATTTCTCATTTTTATTTTCCATGTCTCGATTAACATAAGAAAATGGGAAAAGAGACAAACAGAAAATAAAAAAATGGGCATTTTATCAAATTCAAAATATAGCCCCCGCCTCCCTCAAAGATTCGGCAAATCTTTTCCATGGACATGTCCTCTATCCTCAATTGACCCTCCTTTCCCCTTTAAATAGTGTGTAAGTGTCCATGTTTAAAATCAAATGAATTGCTGCTCATGGACCGCCGCGTTTTGCATGGAACCGGATACTGAAAGAGGTTGCGTCCGCGGGAACCTCGGGGTCATAGACTCCTGACCACATGACCACTAAATTGCAAAATGTAATTTTCAAAATCAACATTCGGGCCCTTATTCTCATACTTGATATTCTGGTCATGCATTGTGTTTAAAAAAAGAGAAAAGTGGGACTTTTGTATAATGTATAATGTAAATGAAAGATTGATTATTGAAAAAACAGGTCACTTTTCGTTTTTCGTGTTTTGATTTCCAAACGGATATGAATTGAACGGAAGATACACGGATTTACACGGATCAGTTACGCTGCCAGACTTTTGGTTTGCAGTTCGAGCACAAAGCTCCCGTGTGAGCGGACCCGCGGGGTGCGTCCCCATTGGCTAGTTAGTTTTTGAGAGACACCTCAGTGGACGTGGTTCAGTGCAGCAAGCGCGAGTTTCGGTTGGCGGACACGGACACCTTAAACAGCGGCACTGGGCCTTCACTACACTAGCTAACACACTAGCTAACTTTACTGGATTCCTACAAGATTAATAAAGTGTTAATGTTTTTGGTGCTTTACTAGACATTTCGTTGCTGCAGGTGAGTCTTAATTAGTCAGTGGTTGCAGGTGATTGCCAAACCTGCAGCAGCTGTGTTGAATAGCATTGATTGTCAGTGGGGGAACTGTCGCTGTCCTAGGTTCTGAAGTCTCTCCCCAACCCATGTGGAGGGCCTTGTCATCCTGGTCACTCCATAATACACCTTGCTCTATTTACTCCCTTGTAGATAGTTCAACACCACAACACTACCTTGCTGTTCATTGAGAAGTTTAATCACAAAGGTTCCATCTTGCACTCATAATAAAAAACTAAAAAACTCAAAAAACATAATACCAATACCACACACACACACACCAATGTGTGTGTGTGTGTGTGTGTGTGTGTGTGTGTGTGGCAGCTAAGGAAGCCTTGAGGAACAAACACTAAACACTAGCCTCCGTCTGCTACCAGGCTAACCCAATGACATGCATACTACTGCTGAATCTGTAAGCTATTGTTCGAGATGGACCTGAACAGAGTTGAGTTCATGGAATCACTCTTCATTGTATTGGCTGTGGCTTGACACGAGGGCACCATTGAGCCGGTATGTAGACAGGCACACAAACTGCATTCACTGGAATCACCAGTGACTCTTCGGAAAGCCTCAGCTTTACATTTCCACTGACTGTCTGTAACTCAAGAGACACAGGTGCACATCTGCTAAACCTGGACATAATTTGAATAGCAACAGTTCACTGCTCACAGAATACGTTAAATGAACCACATCTTTTAGCGATGTCGGTTTGGTCTTTGACTCATAAGAACATTGTGAATATGTTACTGTTTTCAGCATGCTAGGGTTCCTATGTCTTGGTGAGAGGTACTGAATGTCTTTTGACACATACTTGTACATGTTTCTAAGTTGGTATCTGCAGAAAACTGGACATCTCCCTGAACTACTATTTTATGAAATGACAAAGTCAGTCTGACACACATGGGTCATTCGGCAGCAGTGGCTCTATGACTGATACTGGTCCACTGAATACAGTGAACACCCTTTCCAAGCACATCCACCCAACCAACAATTTGCTCATTCATTCACACCATAGCTTTAACCTTCACTTAAAATGGTAGTAAGCGTAGGTAGGAGGAGGTAGGAGCCGGCGGAGTGTTTTGCCGACCCCGAAGTGACCGGATCCTGGAGCTCCGTGCACCACTTGGAGCACCGTCTCCCGCAGGGCTCTTGGCACCACCATCTGCCACCGCATCTCTCCTGTAGCTGGTTCTTTCCACCCCCTCTGCAGTACGCCGTCAGACAGACGCAAGGCTTCAAACAATGACCACAGTCCCTTCATGTGTAGAAGATTCTTAAAACCCAAGGTGCAGTTTCCAGGTCTCAAGGCATATGATATTTATAGTATACTAATAAATACATTCTTCTTCACACCGTGGCTCGCAAACACATGCTGAACTTTCCCCATGGGGGTCAACGTTGCGACGCCACCCATGTGAGCAATGGCCTGATGGCAACGTCCTCCTCCTGTTTGAGCCCCCACTCTGCTGTGTCCACCACATATGGAAAAGATATAGATAAATCTTTCGCTTTATGTCCTTTGTCTGAAACTTGTATGTAAAGCATACAACAGTGAAACCAGATATAAGATCCTTAGTAAATTTTAACAAAATGAAACTTGTATGATTTGGGTATTTATCAGAACAATATATGACAGTATATACATGTTGCATACAATATGCTTAGTAGGAAAATGTAATATTATTAAAATTTTAAAAAAACTTTCACAAAAACCCACCATCTTATGGACCCCCTGCAATTTGCTTATCAAGCCTCCAGGGGGGTGGATGATGCAATTTTGACATTAATGCACCTTTTGCACACTCATCTTGAGAAACCTAAGACTCATGCTAAGATTCTATTTGTGGACTTTTCATCTGCTTTTAACACCATGCAACCTAAGATTCTTGCAGACATTTTAGCCAGTGAATTATATCTTAATGCAGGTATTATTTATTGGATCATGGACTTTCTTACCAGTAGAGTCCAGCGTGTCAGAGTGGGCTCATCTCTGTCTGATGCGATGACAACATCCACAGGCTCTCCACAAGGATGTGTTTTATTTCCTTTACTATTTATTTTATACACAAACTCATGCACTAGCACTTTACAAAACAGGCACTTTATCAAATATGCAGACGACACAGCTCTAGTGAGTCTGCTATAGGATGGGGAGGTAGATCATGGGCCAGTTTTAGACTTCTTTTTAGAATGGTGCACTAGGTCACACTTAATTTTAAATACCAATAAGACCAAGGAAATGTTAATAGATTTTAGAAAGTCACAGCAATCCACTGACACTTTTATCAACGGGGAGGCTATCCAGGTTGTTACAAACTACAAATACCTTGGCATTGTATTAGACAACAAACTCAAATGGGACTCATGGACTGACCTTTTGCACATTATGGCTCAGCAAAGAATGTACTTTTTAAAGAAACTGCTTGTTTTTAATGTCAATAACAAAATGCTTCAAATGTTTTACACTACTTTTATTGAAAGTGTTTTAACTTGCTGTATTATTTGCTGGTTTGGAAATGCCACTGAGTCACAGAAAAAGGCCATCAGAAAAACAGTTACAACTGCTAGTAAGCTACTTGGGATGACACTGCCGAGCATTGAGGTCATTTACAAAGACAGACTGGTGAGAAAGGCCAATAACATTGTATGTGACTGTTAGAAAGCCCACATTGTTAACGTATTGTTATATTGTTTATTGCGCTAAGTTCCATTCAGTAATAGCCTGTTCTCGGTAAGTTTCCATATGTCCCACGCTCTTGAACGCACCATAGCCGTTCTGACGCTAATGAATGCACCACACGTGTGTGAAACGCCGTGCTGTTATGCCTTTTCTCCGGTGGATATACTGTAATCTCCTTGCCTTTTCTCAACATTCACCTTTACCTCCCTGGTTTATTGCTGTGTGTAAATGCCATAAGGTGAGATAAACGACATTATACTGTATGGATGCTAACATTGTGTACTGCTTAGTTGGGCATAAGTTAATGCTATCTCTGTTGTTGTGATCAGCGTCGTTAAAGCTAATAAGCTAAGTCACGCTGTCCGTATGCATTGTGTGGGTGATTTGTGTATGTTATATGATCCTTGTGATATACTTGAGTACTGAATACAGTCCTTTGCAACCTTAGTTACCGTATTATATTGTGTGTCTGTATTTGTGTTTATGTATGGTGTTTACTGTACTGATTATTACTTTGCATTATTACCACAGTCAAATAAATCAATCAAAACAGGATATCTGTATCCGCGTTCTTTAACAGGAACACCAACCCCACACCTTGCCACTCTAAACCAGTTAAATTCCTGGAGACGACCCATTCTCTCCCTTTCATGGTCCTTCGAGCCGGATTAGAGTAACAACCAAGGTATGGATCCTACAGATGCCCAGGCTGAGCCTGCACCCCATGTGACTATGCTCCAATTTCAGGTCCATACGGTCATCTCACTCAGCCATGAGCAGACTCAGCTCTATTACTTTATCAGAGCTAGAAACAGCCCAGCTTGAGGAGCGAGTAAAAGAAATGAAGCTTGAGGAGTTACAGCAGCACATAGAGGAGGATCAACAAATAGAACATGAGCGTCAGCGACTTCAAACTCAAGCCCGAGAAGCCCAACAGCTACAAGAGGAAGCCATTAGAGCACAAGAGTCGATAGTTGGAGAGGCGAAGACAGCCAAAGATGAGTATGAATGAGCTGGAGATAGCTAAGATGGTCACCTCTCTCCTCAAAGAGAAACCACAGGATCCCGGTGGTGCCAGATCCTCACCATGTCCATCAGATCATAGCAACGCAAGTAACCCTGTGCCTCCACCTCCAGTGCTCTACACAACTCCGCCTCCAGCGATTGTGGTTCCACCTCCTGCGGCCTTGGCGCCGCCTCCAGTGCTCCATGCAGCTCCGCCTTCCGTACCTCTGGCTCCATCTCCTATGCAGTATCCACCTCTTCCTCCACTGCTACAGTCTGCTTTTCCTCCTGCATCCTTGCCTTCTAGCTTAGCACCTGTAAACTACAACCTGGCCTCCACTCCACGGTATCACCCATCCAACTCAGCCTTCACCTACCCTGTCCAGGCAGCGTCGTTCTCCACTTCAGCCTTGCCTCAATCCAGTCCACGACAGCCACAGGCAGCTGATGTGTTCCCATTCACCGCCACATCCTACGGCATTCCCAAACCTATGATTCCCTGCTTTGAGAGCGGCAAAGAAAGCGACTTTGACTTATTGAAGATGGCGCTCGACAACCTGCTAAACAGCCATCTGCACTTGAACGAGCAGTACAAATACCAAGTACTCCTTGGACACCTGAAGTTACAGAGTGCTCTCCAACTAGCCAAAGCCTACATGTATGACTCAAGACCATATACAGCAGCTATGCAGGCTCTACAGGACAAGTATGGTCAACCTCGTCAGCTCGTCCAAAGCGAATTGGGTGCAATCCTAAACACTCCAGCCCTCAAGTTCGGTGACTCTGAAGCCTTTGATGCATTCGCCTTATCCATCCAGTCACTGGTAGGCATGCTTAAGACCCTGGAGGGTCAGAACGGCTACGAACTACGATGTGGATCCCATGTCGACCGACTACTGAGCAAGATGCCACCAAGCTATCGTGATGGGTTTGTGGAATACTGCCTGACCCAAGGTATTCTTCGGACAGGTACCGACCAAACTTACACCCTACCTGATCGGAGCTCCTGGCTACAGATGCAATCCCAAGCTAAGCGCATAGCAAGTCGAGCAGCTTCACTTTATAACTATGAAGCACCCAGGTCACTGAACGTCCCTTCAACAAATCGAAGGAGAAATCGACAGCATTCCTCCTCACTGCCAGTAGCGACCAAGGCTCCAAAGGACAGTTTGCACAACCAAAGTCCTCATCCAAGCCCAAACCATACTGTCCCCACTGCAACAATAAAGAACACTTCCTGAACGCTTGCACAGAGTTCAAGAAACTGAACACAAATCAGATTGTGAGGTGGATAACGGATGGACAGCGGTGTTGGAAGTGTGGACGAACTCACAAGCCCGAGGTTTGCACCCTCAAGCGACCGTGCAATACCTGTAAAGAGCAACATCTAACAGTACTGCACGATGCAGTCCAGCAAACCCAGAAGAGTGTCCTCATGGTGACCGCTCCGACTGCAAAGGTGTACCTGGATAGACCAAACAGATCCCCTAAGGTGATGTTGAATGTTGTGAAAGTCTTACTTCATAATCAAGACAGAGTACTGGAGACCTATGCAGTACTAGACGACGGCTCGGAGCGAAGCATCATCTTGCCACACGCTGTGCAACGCCTGAACCTCACCGCACAGCCTGAAACACTTACCCTTCGAACTGTTCACCAAGATGTAGTGCAGCTTCACGGTGCCTCAGTTGCCTTCTATGTGTCTTCCCTGACCAAACCTGAAAGGAAGTACCACATACATCAGGCATTCACCGCTGACAACCTGGGACTTTCAGAACATTCTTATCCAGTGAGAACTCTCCAACGGAGATATAAGCACCTCCGAAACCTACCTTTGCCTCCTGTAGACTACGCTCAACCCCTGCTGCTCATTGGATCTGACATACCTCATCTCTTGACACCTATAGAGCCGGTGGAGTTGGGCCCTTCAGGGGGGCCCATTGCAGTCCACACCAAGCTCGGCTGGTCACTTCAAGGTCCCACCAGTATCAAACAAGTTCCTGCATCCAAGCAGCAGTGCCTGTTTACAGCGACAGTCTCGCTTACCTCTGAGCTCTTTAAGAACGTCGAACGTCTTTGGCAAATTGATACACTGCCTTATTCAAGCGAGATGCAGGTGACCCGATCAAAGCAAGATCAGCAAGCCTTAAACCTGCTCCAGGCATCCACTGTCAGGGTCAATGTTGACGGGGTCCAAAGACACCGCTGCTTCGCCGAGACAGCTCCACCACTCTTCAAGCTCCTATGGGAGCAGTGTTGCCAAGTCTTTGTAGCACTGAGAGGAGACTCGCTAAAGGTCAACAGCGCGCTGAGGTCTATTGTCAGGAGATCCAGAAACTAGAGAAGATGGGCTATGTAGCAGAGGTTCCACCCGAGGCAGTGACATTAACCTCAGAATCATGGTTTATACCTCACCATATGGTGCGGCACAACAACAAAGACAGGATCGTCTTTAACTGCTCCTTTCAGTACGGAGGGAAGTCTCTCAACGACCTTCTCCTCCCTGGACCTGCCCTAGGCCCATCGCTGCTAGGAGTCCTCATTCGGTTCAGGCAGTACCCAGTTGCAGTGAGTGGTGATATAAAAGGGATGTTCCACCAGATACGTCTTCTGCCAGCCGACCAACCAGTTCTGCGCTTCATCTGGCGGGATATGAAGAGGACCGAAGAGCCAAAGGTCTACGAATGGCAAGTCCTGCCTTTCGGCACTACGTGCAGCCCTTGCTGTGCCATCTATGCCCTGCAGCGGCACGTCCAAGACACAAGTGAATCCAACAGCTATCTTGTTGATTGTGTCGAGCAGTCGTTCTACGTGGATAACTGTCTCGACAGCACCCACTCAAAGGAGGAAGCAAAGGATCTTGTCGATGGTCTGTGCCAGCTACTCCACACCGGGGGCTTCGAGATACGCCAGTGGGCTAGCAACGTCCCAGTAGTCATTGAACACCTTCCATCTGACATCAGATCCGAGAGCAGTGAGTTATGGCTGTCCCAATCCAGCACGGACCTTCAAGAGCCAACTCTTGGGCTACGATGGGATTGCCTCCGTGACAGCCTGAAGTACAAACATAGACCGGTGGAGGAAATTGAACCTACGTTGAGAAACGTCTACAAGGTACTTGCCTGCCAATATGACCCGCTAGGTTATATAGTACCATTTACCACCAGAGCCAAGATTCTGGTTCAGGATCTTTGGAAAGAACAAATCGGTTGGGATGATTTGATCCAGCCACAGAGCCTCCGTGACAGATGGCTTGCCTGGGAACGAGAGATTCCAGACCTCATCCAGATGGAAATCCCCAGATGTTATGCACCAGCGTCTACAGACTCACCAACATCCAGCAGAGATTTGCACATCTTCTGCGATGCTTCGGAGAGGGCTTACGGGTCTATTGCCTACTTACGGACAGAAGACGCTCAGAAGGAAGTTCATGTCTCCTTCGTCCTGGCCAGGTCTCGTGTGGCGCCAAAGAAGCAGCTGTCCATGCCACGGTTAGAGCTCAGTGCTGCACTTACCGGTGCTCCACTAGCCAGCATCCTCCACACTGAGCTCACCTTACCCATCAGGAAGATCACACTCTGGTCCGACTCCACCACGGTTCTACACTGGATCAGGTCAGAATCTTGTCGATACAAGGTCTTTGTGGGTACACGTGTGGCAGAGATCCAGAGTCTGACGGAGGTGAATAACTGGAGGTATGTGGATAGTGCAAACAACCCTGCTGATGACATCACAAGGGGCAAGACCCTGAAAGAGTTGTCCCAACCACATCGTTGGCACCAAGGCCCTGATTTTCTAAGACACGCAGAGGATCACTGGCCGACTAACCCATCATCCCATCCAGCGACAGATGATAGCGAGCTGAAGAAATCCTCCTTCTGCGGACATGTGACTATCGACACCTATCATCAACTCCCTGATGTCAGCCAGTTCTCCACATGGAAGGATCTCATGCGGACAATGGCACGGATCCTTCACGGGGCGGCCAATCCGGATTCTAACTCACCCAGTGAAGCAGCTGACTACATCACAGCTGAGAATCTCCTCCTAAAACAGGCGCAGCTAGAGTCATTCCCAGAAGAGGTAAAAGCTCTCATCTCCGATCGACCCTTACCAACCTCCAGCCGTTTGAGCTCCTTATCTCCCGAGTATGACAAGGATACAGGACTCCTCAGAGTCGGGGGGAGGTTACGGAGAGCGGAGCAGCTCGAACTAGACACCATTCACCCGGTCTTGCTAGACCAAAAGCATCCGCTGACCAACATTATCATCCAGGATTTTGACGAGACCCTCCTGCATCCTGGACCGGAAAGAGTGCCGAGTGAGCTGCGTCGTCAGTTTTGGATCCTGCGGGGGAGGGAAGCAGTCAAGAGGTATCAGAGTCGCTGTATGCAATGCCAGACATGGCGCGCCAATCCTTCTGTCCCTAAGATGGCGGATTTGCCACCTGCTCGTCTACGCCTCTATAAGCCACCCTTCTATTCGACTGGAGTTGATTGTTTCGGCCCCTTCACAGTGAAGATCGGACGTCGAACAGAGAAGCATTGGGGCATTATCTTCAAGTGCATGACAACCCGCTGTGTGCACCTAGACCTCCTGGAGAGCCTTGACGCTGACGCCTTTCTGATGTCTCTACGACGATTCATAGCCAGAAGAGGCAAACCCTTTGACCTCCTGTCCGATAATGGAACAAATTTCGTCGGTGGAGCCCGAGAGCTTCGTGAGGCCTTTGAGGCCATGGCCCCTCACTTGAAGGAAGAGTTTGAGCAGATTGAGTTCTGTTTTAATCCCCCCAGCGCTCCCCACTTTGGTGGAGCGTGGGAGAGAGAAGTGAGGTCCGTGAAGACTGCTCTCAAGGTCATACTTAAGGAGCAGTCATTGCCTGAAACAGTGCTCTGCACAGTTCTTGTGGAGGTGGAGGGCATCCTGAATGCTAAGCCCCTTGGCTATGTCTCTTCAGACATAGCTGATCCGGATCCCATCACACCTAGTATCCTACTGATGGGACGCTATGATGCATCACTTCCTCAGGCCGTTTATGACCCTAGTAACACCCTTGGGAATCGTCGATGGCGGCACAGCCAAGTCCTCGTTGATCATTTCTGGTCCAGATTCATCAGTCACTACCTGCCCAGCCTACAGGAGAGACAAAAGTGGCAGAAAGATGGGAAACACCTCAGCTTCCACGAGCTTTATGGCCTGTTGGGAAGGTAACGGCTACATACATTCGACCAGTAGCTCGTCTGGTCCAGCTCCCAAAGCTTGAAGACACTGCCAATGATCCACCTACCTGAGTGGTCTTTCTACTTGGATTCGACTGTCTGTGCAGACAGTCGAATCTGTGTTCGAAGGCTGTGTTAGAAAGCCTGTTCCATTCAGTAATAGCCTGTTCTCGGTAAGTTTCCATATGTCCCACGCTCTTGAAAGCACCATAGCCGTTCTGACGCTAATGAATGCACCACACGTGTGTGAAACGCCGTGTTGTTATGCCTTTTCTCCTTTTCTTCTCGTCAAAGCTAATAAGCTAAGTCACGCTGTCCGTATGCATCGTGTGGGTGATTTGTGTATGTTATATGATCCTTGTGATATACTTGAGTACTGAATACAGTCCTTTGCAACCTTAGTTACCGTATTATATTGTGTATCTGTATTTGTGTTTATGTATGGTGTTTACTCTACTGATTATTACTTTGCATTATTACAGACCACAGTCAAATAAATCAATCAAAACAGGACATCTGTATCCGCGTTCTTTAACAGGAACACCAACCCCACACCTTGCCACTCTAAACCAGTTAAATTCCTGGAGACGACCCATTCTCTCCTTTTCAGTGACTGTACACACCCCCTGACATGTTATATTAAACTACTACCATAGGCGTCGTTTCTGCCCACCCCTTCTGACTAAGAACAGATCCAAATTCTCTTTTGTACCACAAGCCATAAAAGCCTTAAATCAGTTGAAATAAGCTATCTTATGTCCAGCTGGCCTGGCCATATCCAAGGGTATGTAGTGTATTGTAGTGTGTGTTGTATGTTCTTCATGTTATGTCTGTTGGTGTCTGATGTATGGACTACTTGTTGTCATGTCTGATGTCCTGTTATGTTAAGTGCCTGGTGACTGTGCCGCAAACCCAACTGCCCCTCGGAGATAATAAAGTTATCTACTACTACTACTACTACTACTAATATCAAACTTATATAAGGTAGATAATCATCAGTGAAACTAAACTGTTGCAAACATTATAGAAAATACTAACAAAATGTATTTGTGGTGCCACAAATGTGAGACATTCAAATAAACAACATGATTTGACAATGAAATTACAGGGAAAAGCATGAGTTGACTAAAAGCAGGTTTTCAACTCGTAATGACAATGGACTGTTTTGTTTTTGTTTATTTTTTGCTAAGTCTAGCATTTTTGCTAAATATTGTTTAACGTCTTAGGAGCAATTATATCCGATCATGTTCATTCCATTCTTGTTCATTCTATTTTTAATTTTGCACAAGATCAGCAGATTACATTACAATAATAATTAGAATTTCATTTGTTACAGTAGTAATTGTTTGGAAAAATATTTCATTTTCTGCTCAGAAACCCAAAATCAATAACTCCAGCTTCACAGTTAACAGTCAATCATTTACAATAATACGTATTCAGTAGCCAACATACGATCGAGTGGGACTGTGGACACTGTATGTACATACATGGTCTAACTATCAGAGTGGCATTTATGGCTTTGTGAAAGCCTAAGGGGAAGTGGACAGTTGACATGTAGCTCAGTTGAGTTCTGATTATAGAACCTCTGGCCAACTTCTGCACTGTACAATTGCCATATTTTCCTATGGCATATAAATATTGATCACCCATGTCAATAAAGTGTGAGACTGTAAAAATACTTCCATCCTTCAAAAGCACAACAGAGTTGTTTCTTTGTTTTGTTTTGCTGTAGGTATGACCATGAACAACAACACCATTTACAGCAATTCTCATAGTAACTCACCACAGAGTTTGTGGGAACCTCTCTCAATGTGTGGAGAGCAGCTTGGTCACCAAGAGATATTAATCTCACATTTGGTGGACCAAGGGCAGTCACCTCAGTAAATGTTTTATACTTCTTGACATGCTGGTTTCCCTGTCTCATTTCATTGCAGAAATCTTTAACTTCTGCCGGTGCATTTGTCAAGAATTGCTTTGCTAAACAGGGGAAAGCACGGGATAATGCCACTACTTTTTACTTGTTTCAGGAGGTACCCGTTGAAATCTTCAAACATGAAGGTTGAGTGAGCCCACAGAGGACCCCAGTGTACAACGGTTTTGCTTAAATGCAGTAGTGAATGAACGTTGAATGTCATGTGCTCTTTCCCATACAGTGACTGCACACCTCCAACAAAGTACACTAATGTGTCATGTGCGTGATTTATCAGCTCAGCATTTAATTCAGACCCCAACAGAATGCTTATGCCCACTATCAGTAACGTCCAATGAGAGTGATACCTCTGTGGAAGTATGCCTTTGAACTGGCAAGCTGTAGTACAAAAGCCAGTGCTGCCACTTGCGTTCTGTTAGAGCTCTTGGAACTCGAGCAACAATAATTGGAGGTTTGTGTACCAATATACCATGGCTCAGAACTGCTTTTAGAATCTATCCAGAAAGTCGCCATGTATCTGCACACACCAAGCAACACACAGTGCATGTAGTCAGGGACCATCCCATTGATTAGATCAAACAATGGTAAATCTGCAAGAGCAGGTGAGCCCTTTATGCCCAATATGGTCTTCCCTTCTCTTTCAGCTATTTGTCCTATTTGTACTGTGGTTTTATGATTTCTGTCACTTGGCTTTTCATCTGGACATGTGTAAACCCTTGTGCTTCCTTTCCCTTTCCTTGTTTGCATCCCAGGGTGAAGGCAGACTCCACAGCCATACTCACCATTAAACTGCTTAAAATTATGTAGTAATGGCCTTGCTACTGCATCACACACACAGCACAATGTGTGCACTTTTATGTGTTTCAATAACTGGTCACTAGGATGCCATGCAAAACCAGCTTGAGAAAGATTGGCACACTCCTCAACAAATGGTTTAAAGAAGCAGGACATGTCTGGCTTCTTGGATCCAAACCACAAACCACATAAAAGTATATGTTTATCCCTACTCTCAGGTGGTATCTCATTAACACAGCATAATATTTGCCAAATACTACAGTCCCTGACAAAAGTCTTGTCACTTATCCATTTTGTAGAAACAACAGCTTATAACCTGACTTTTAATTAATCCATTGGTTTTAGAAATGGCTCATATGAAAGCTAAAACCCTCCCAAATTATGTTTAATATACTAAAATGAATTTGCTTCACTGAAGAAAGATTGATCATTTAATGAACACAGAAAGGTCAGATTTTGGCAAGACAAAAGTGTTGTCGCCTACAGGCAATATCAATAGCCTAAAATATCAAGAAGTATTAGCTACCTCTTATATTCCCTGACCATAAAAGGGGTCAGATTTTGCAGCAGGATGGTGCTCCATCGCATACTTCCATCTCTACGAAGGCGAAGAAGATCAAGGTGCTCCAGGACTGGCCAGCCCAGTCACCAGACATGAACATCATTGAGCATGTCTGGGGTAGAATGAAAGAGGGAGCATGGAAGACGAAACCAAAGAATCTTGATGAACTCTGGGAGGCATGTAAGACTGCTTTCTTTGCTATTCCTGATGACTTCATCAATAAATTGTATGAATCATTGTCGAACCGCATGGATGCAGTCCTTCAAGCTCATGGAAGTCATACAAGATATTAAATATGGATCTCACAGCACCACTACTTAATTCACTGATGTTATGCAACATATTTTTGTATTTGAAATAAATTATTATTGTTCAATTTTCACATTACTCTCTGTAGGCGACAAAACTTTTGTCTTGCCAAAATCTGACCTTTCTGTGTTCATTAAATGATCAATCTTTCTTCAGTGAAGCAAATTCATTTTAGCATATTAAACATAATTTGGGAGGGTTTTAGCTTTCATTTGAGCCATTTCTAAAACCAATGGATTAATTAAAAGTCAGGTTATACGCTGTTGTTTCTACAAAATGGATAAGTGACAAGACTTTTGTCAGGGACTGTACATTTGGAGGACTGAAAACTGGTACACCATCACAGTTGAATGTAAGGGACAGAAAATCCTCTTTACTGTTATTTTTCAAGGTCTGATATAAGGTGCCATCACATATGTCATTTAGTACATTCTTTGTACTGGCATCAGCACAAAAACATAGATCATGCATACCCTGGTTCTCAAGGATGTCTTTCAGCTGATCCTTCAATGGTATGTGAATAAATAAATGTCCTTCCTGTAAACTGGCTTTCACTGTCGTGAATGAGGAACATGACACACATTTGAGTGTTTTTTCCAGAGATTGCGAAGAACCAACGTACTTAGTACAAACTCTACAGTAATGGTGCCGTTCAAACTGATGTGTAATATCAGCTAATGGTTTCTCCAAAAAATACGTGCTTGTTGGAACTGCACTAGTCCGAGCAGAATGCAATTTGAGCAGTTTCAGCAGGTCTTCCATTAATACACCTGTTGTGTTGTGTCTCAATGCAAAGGAAAGGATCGAGATGATGCTTTGCCCTTCTGTTAGTCCATGGGAGGAGTGGACATCATCAACTTCTTGAGGGACATTGTCCTAAATGACAGAAAAAGAAGCACTGCATTGAAAGTGATCAGGTTTCACTTGTTTTACAAGTGAAATAACCTTGTTTTGGCAGACTGCACTTAGCATGGAAGATAAACAGAAGCTACAACACATGAGAAAGAAAAAAAGAAGCCGATGGATAGAAAGTGTACACGTTAATAAACCGCAGAATATGTTACAGTTTGTCCAATGACAAATTAATCTAATGTTAAAAAAAATGTAATCAACCTCATATGTAAATGCTTAAGTTTTGTCTCACCTGCACCATTGTGAAAGATTCTGCTCTTTGTTCTTGTCTTTGGCTGCCACCTTCATTGTTTTCCTGAAAATGACAGAAATTAAAACTCTTTAAAGAGAAAGAGAGGGATAGAGGTGGAGCAGATTATATGACACTGTAGTTTTGTCTCACCTGTGGCACTGTGAGAGGTTCTGTTCTATCCTCTTCTCTCTGGCTATCAGCATCATCACTTTCCTAAGAATGATACAAAGAAACAACAGAGATAATAATTGTAATTTGACTGTAAGAGTAAGCATGGAGTGGATATTGGACTGACGGCACTGAGCCACTTTGGGCGGCTGGAGAGAAGCGGAGCTCACTTGAAGACATCTGTGAACTCTACATCTCTCTCTTCTACATTGTGATGTATCAGTGTAGAGGAGACTTGGGGCCTCATGTACGAAGGTTGCGTACGCACAAAAACGTGGCGTACGCAAAAAAAAATGGCGTTCCACGCTCACGTTCAGATGTATGAAACGTGAAATGACCGTGGAAATGTGCGGTGCCTCACGTCAACTTCATAGCTGGCGTACGCACGTTTCTACAGCTATTGTTCCTTTGGCGACACTTAGAGGTGACGCTGGGAAACTGTTAATAATGTCAAAAACAATTAGTCATCAGAGTGATGTGCACATCAGAGACACACTTATGAACAACTAACACACCCACCGTGTTTGCAATTATACGGGTGGATATAAACGCATGCGCAATGTGATGAAGAAAATGGTATTACCGATGGCAGCGTTAGCGTTGTTAGAGGACCTTGCAAATGGTGCAATCCGACGTGAGCGAGTATTTAGGGAGCGCGAGGATTTACTTGCAAACTTTGACAATTGGCTCATAAGCCGATTTCGAATGTGCGACAAAGTATGCGAAGTATGCGGGAGTTATTAGCGTTACGGAATTTGCTCAAAAACAGCGCCACCTAGTGGTCTTCCAAGTGTGCGGCATGAAAGTGACGCATAGAATATATTCCTCCGCTTCACCTCCACCTTCAGATACGACCACTTATTTTTCACCTGTGTGTGTGCGCTGCTCGGACCCCACTGCATGTACCGCCTCACACACACACTCCCACTCATTTCCTTCCTCTTCATATTGATCCCTGCTGACAGGGGACCAGAGAGAATCTCCCTCCGTGGCTCCACGTCATCACCACAATCTCCAACTCGGACTCTGTGAAATGTCTTTTCTTTCCTTTGGTCATGCTTGTGTTACACCCATAGAGTGCAAGCTGACTCAAGGGTTGGCATATTTTAGAAAAGATGTTATTCTGAAAGAATCAATTAAACAAAAAGACAAGTGAGTCGGCTGGTCTTTAGTGGCTTCATGGTCCCGGTTAACTGCCGACTGAAGAACGCAGCGCAGCCCACTGTTTATATAGCTGCGGGTGGTCTCGTGCCTTTAATAATAATAATAATAATAATAATAATGCTTAAAATTGAATGGGGGGTGTCTGTAAAAATGCCAAATAAAGTCCATACATATAAAATAACACATTTAAGTAAGTGGCAATAATATATAAATATCCTCTGTACCACACTTGCTTGTTTTATGTGATCGGATAGAGGTGAATCTCAGGTCCAGGGCCTATTTACATAGATTTGCATATTTAAATGGGGGCGTGGACAGGGAGGAGTTTGCCACATCTGCACGTGCGCTCAGTTCCACGTTGATCGGGATGTACAAAAGAAACGCGCTCGGATCCATGCGTACGCACACTTCCATACATCTGAATTTATTTGTGAGTACGACATTTTCGGGGTTTTGGCGTACGCCAAAATCCACGCACAAATCCACGCAAGCCTTCGTACATGAGGCCCTTGGTGTGCACAGAATAACATAAGAATGAAGGGACGTCAACTTATAGCCTGGTCGCCTATATGCAGATTTTAAAATCCAGGAGAAAAAGGTTACATAAGTTAATATGTAACATTACACATAATACCAACAACAACAGTAATGTTGATGTTAATAATAATATTATTCAAGAAAAAAGAGCGCTGATGTCAGAATCAGATCAGAACTGAATAAAGTGGATCATTGCATCTCTGAAAAGAATGCTGAAGGGACAGTGTGAGAGAGAGAGGGGAGGTTGTATAATCCTGTAATTTGTTTCTCACCTGCTGTGGTACTGTGAGAGGTCCTGCTCTCTGCTCTTCTCTCTGGGTATTATCTTCATCAGTTTCACCTGTTTGTATACTGTTATATATGTTTTATTTTATATATTTCATATGCTTTGGATTGCTAGGTTGGCATTAATCCAGTTGTTGACGTCTACACAGTACTATCTTATTATTTTATTTTATATATTTCATATGCTTTGGATTGCCAGGTTGGCATTAATCCAATTGTTGATGTCTACACAGCACTGAAAGCTGAATAAGGCACTTTAAAATAAATTATTTTTCCTACAATTGTCTGACTGGGTCTTCATTCATTAGGTCTATGCATAGATTATTGAATGTGCTTGCATTTACCCATAATTTAGAGAAAGGATGATAAATACTTTAACTTGTGTGGGCTTTTGTAATGTCTTGGGGCTGCTACATGTCTTTTTCAAACTGTTATGAGGGGCCAGTATTTAGAAATTACCTGAAATACCTTAAAGGCTGAAAGTTTATACATACACAGTCAACCATGTCAGGATTGTAAGGCGAATCAGCGCCTGGTATAAAAGTTGTTTGTGACCTGTCTTGAGCTCTCTGGTGAGCTGTGCCGCCCCACGCTTCGCCACACCATTCTGTGGTGCTGAAATTTTCTTGTTTTTTTTGTTGTGATAACGTCTTAAATTTTCCTTTTAGAGGACTTCAAAAGGTCTTAAAAGTCTTTAAATTTGCTGTTAAAAAATTTGCAGATACCCTGGATAATATACGGAGGTATGATGATTCCAAGATGGACCAACATGGGAATCCCATTTCCACCTACTCAGTCGTTATTGAATGGCGCCATGGGAAGAAACAGCGTGGAGGGTGGCCCCACTACCAGGCCAGTTATATTTGTCAGTGGTAAGCTAATGTTGCTATGGTTCAAAGTGAAGATTGTCTTCTCTACATAACCTGAAAATAGGTGTCTAAAGTTAGACAGAGAAAATTTTAACCTGTCTTAATATGTGTGCTTACTTTCCTTGCTAGGTGAGTAAATACTCTCCAACAAATGTTTTGCAGTATACATGATGAATTAGCTTACAATATTATTGGTGGTGTAGCCGAGCGTTCTGGGTTCGCCTATACTGTAGGGATATAGAAACCAATAAACGGGACAAGAGACGAGATAGCGTGTCCAGTAGCAGCTCTTCTCACTTTATTCCTCCAGACTGAAACACCTACACAACACACGCGGTAAACCATAGACATATATACGTAGACGCCTCATGACGTGCTGGAACGTAACCCAGCGTCACCGCCATATTGGTTGGGTCTCCTCACTCTAGTCTAGCATAGGAGTCAACGGGAGAGCAAGCTATGTCAGTATTTTGTGCAGCTTACGGCGCAGTATTGACACCAGATCGCGTGGGATTACCTTTCACAAGTAAGATTGAACAATAATTCTTCTTCTTTTTTTTTTAAATTAATTTGTCCTGTATCATAACTAAATCTCTCCCGTTTGTAACAAACCAAACCGTGTGAAAATCCGGGGAGTTATGCTTATTATTGTAGTTGGGGATACACCTTCCTCAGTAGAAATAAATGCACTGGGGGCGCACTGGGGACCCATCCAAGATGGCGGCCACGCCGATACGTCAGCTCCAACAGGCAGCATCAGTCTATGAGGCGTCTACGTATATTCTGCGGTAAACCCCGCGTACTTCCGCCCTACGGCAACTCAGAGGGACACACCCCCCATTTCACACATAAACACAGAACAGTCTGTTACACACGTCCCTCCCTCAATAAGAAATGTCCACGTTTCACCAAAAACCGAACCAGGGACAAAACAACACAATCTGTAAAAACAAACAAAAAACAAACAAACAAACAAACGTCCTATTACCTGTAATCCCAAAAGGACCAGAATACAGTAAATACAGATAATCAAAATATACAAGTATACAATTACCTGGACCGTAAACCTTCTAAGCAGTGGTTAAGTGCAAACTACATTGTCACCCTGCAACAAGTGGTCCACTCCAAACGTACACACTACAAATACTGCCAACCATTTATGCAACACCTGGGGTCCGTTTCACAAAGCAGGTTTAGTGACCTGGGTTTATTAACCCTGAAATGAGGGAAACGCTGAGTTTTCCATTTCACAAAGGGAGGTAACTCAAACCAGAGAAAGAGGGGTAACTCTAGCCTGTTTCACAGAGAGAGATAACTTACGCTCTCGGTCAGTTACCGTAGTAACAGACTCTATGAACCTAACCTGGTCGGGACCAGGTTTTACTCATGAACATCGAGTTTCAATCTGTCTCCGCCCTCTTTCAGCCACACACGCCATTTGATTTCCTCATTCATTCAGTCAGCAGGCGAGTTTTGGCGTAGCCGTCTGTCAAAAATCATTTAAGAAATCAGAGTCAGTGCTATTTCAGAAGTCCATTAGGCACAGTAGGAGGCGACTTCTTTCACGAACATGGCATGTCCTTTTGACTGTTGAGAATAAATAATAACATATGTATCAGCAGGCTGTAATATCTACACATAGCCACAAAGGAGTAGAAACAAATATACAAGTTGTATTAACTGCGCCCACTGGGGGCGGGCGCTCAACGCTAGCCATTATGCGTCATAGAGGCCACGCCTGCCCGGTTACTACCGGGCAACACATCCGGGGGGGGGGGGGGGCAGAAACCCCCAGGCAGCGCATCGGGACGGATGTCCAGCTAGGGGGTCGCTCCATGCGCATGACTTTACTATACCCCTCCATTGTTACGTAGATTAATATAACTAAAGCTAAACAAATAAAGTGAGTTAAAGCGTTTCCTGTGTCGGGGCCTCCTTCCTCAATGAACACACCACATGACCAGCGCTCGAAGTGGAAAAAAGTGCCGGTACTCCCTTATTCACATATAAGCGACGGGGGGGCGCGCGATATTAACCCACCCCGGACCTACGACCGACGGAGGGGGGAGGGGGGGGGGCGCGATCGTAACCCACTGCGGACCTACGACCGACAGGAGGGGGGGGGGGGGCGCCACTCCGGTAGATCCGCCCCTGGTTAGGGCAGAGTAGAGTACCGGTAGCCTGTGACAAGTGCCGGTACGCAAGAAAAAGTGCCGGTACGCTAAAGGGTAAAATGTAGAAGTGCCGGTACTGCGTACCGGTGAGTACCGGCCCACTTCGAGCACTGCTTTTGACAACGATCCCGTGGATGGAGGTGCAGCATTACTGCGCAGATAATTAAATATTCGTCGGGAGAGGGTTATCAGACCATAGATGTAGCCTTTCCAGACAATTATCATTTCCAGACAATTATCTTCTTCAGCGGTACCGTTTCACGTCACAGTCCATCATTTACATACACAACCTAATCCGTCCTTACATTTGCAACGTTACCAACCGTAGTCATGCTCTCACATCCCAGCAGATATTGTGTGTTGCACTGCGTTTCTTTGCAAATGTTTTTTGTACAATGTCGGAGATGCAGAGCACTTGAGCAAGGCAGCAGTATACAGTCAAATAGCCACTTAATATTTACTTTACAGTGTAAAACATGATCAAAATGATCATGCCGAGGTCTTATCTGTTTGAACAATGTCATCTTAAGCTGCTGCCAAGTGCGCTTCTCCCCCGCGGGATTGCACCTAAATGAAATAAATGAATAGTTACCATTCAAGCAGTTTTCTCTGTAATATTATTGTGATCGCAAAGGACTCCATTTAAACTTACGCAGCAGTGTTGCACTTCTTTCTAAAAACGTGTTGAAATTCGCCATATGAGCGCATTAGGATTTCCAATTCGAGGTTGGTGAAAAACGTAGACCTCCTCTTCCCCGTTGCCATGGTGACTCGTAGAATCGGGGCTCCATTGATGCTGGCTTTTTGTAGTTGTGGTGCACGCGCTTAACCCTAGGTGGAACTCCTCTGAGTTGATCAAATTAACTCAAAACCGGTGTTGTGGAACCGAAAACCGAGAGTTTTCTATTTCAGAGTAGATCAACTCAGCGTTTAGGATTAAACTCAGAGGTTGATGAACCTGCTTTGTGAAACGGACCCCTGGAGGCTATACACATGAAACCTAGCCCGAAATAAAATTAACAAAAAAAAATTCTTTTAAAAAAAAAATCTTTTACCGTGCAAGGCTTCACTGCATTGCCCAGCCCAGAACACCGTAACTTCAAAACATAACAAAGTCCTGCAAATGGGACAGAGGACGCACCACTCACCCCCCGTGAGACCATCCAGATCCGAGCTCCGGCGAGTCCCCACACAGTCCATTGTCCAACTCACCAGCCTGAGGCCGATGCCCGCTTTGTGGGAGCCGGTGAACTGGTGAAGACTCGACTGCAGGAGGAGACATGAAGGCCCCAGGCGTGGCAGGAACAGTCTGTGCAGGCAATGGCAGGGTGTACGGTTTCAGTCTGTCATGATGAACCACCTGCGCCCGCTCCATCGGGTCGAGAGGGTTGATGATGCGATATGTTAGTGCAGCTTCTCCACCAGAAACCAGCACTTGCACGACCCGATACGGGCCCTTCCAGTGCGCTGCCAGCTTCATATGGCGTTCCGTGGGATTATTCAGCCACACCAGCACACCTACACCATAGGGACGGTGACAGCTACCCTGATCATAGTACAGTTTCTGTCTCTCATGAGCCTCTGCAGAGTTAAGCCTGGCTGTGCTGAAGGCTGACTCCAGCCGCTCTGCAATGGTGGATGCATAATCCATCTGGGACCCAGTGCCCCGGGAGTCCCGTGCACTAGCGGGCACCAGCACGTCCGCAGGAACCCGTGCCTCACGTCCGTGCATGAGGTAGAAGGGAGTGAACCGGGTGCTGGCATGTTAAGAGGTGTTATATGCAAAGGCGGCTTGCTTCACATAAGTGTCCCATTCACCCTCATGAGAAAGCAACATCTTAGCCAGCTGATCGATCAAAGTCCGGTTGTGATGCTCCACCATGCCATCAGATTTTGGATTATAGGCAGTGGTGCGTGTCTTCTTAATCCCCAGCCACTGACAGAGGCTCTGAATCACCTCAGCTTCGAACTGACGGCCCTGGGGCCTCATGTACTAAGACTTGCGTGGATTTCTTACTAAAACTTTGCGGACGCCAAAATCTGGAAAGCTGCTGCGCACAAATAAATCCGGATGTATCAATCCTTGCGTAAGCACAGTTTCGCGCAGATTCTCTTTGTACATCCCAATTGACGTGAAATTGAGCGCACATGCACGAGCCCGACTCACCGCCCTGTCTCCTCCCTCATTTAATATGCTAATTAGTATAAATAGGCCTGCAGTAGTGCGCTTGTTAGGAGGAGAAAGGAGATAATGGAGAAAGGAAGAGAATCAAGGGCATTAATTATATTAATTCCAACCTGCAACAAATAACTGGGGCCTTAAAAGACATTAATGAAACATTAAAAGAACTAGTTAAAAAATGAATGTTGTCTCCGTTTACCTTTTTTATATTCTTGCTATTAACTGCTGCCGAGTTCGAATGGCTTCTGCATTGGGCTGCGCATTGTTTGGTCCGGGGTCTGGATCGTCTGAGGGCCATTACCTCGTGTAATGGCACGCCGTGCCTGTGCGCAATATTGTGCAGAACCCCATGCCTGCACAATGCGGCACACCTTTGCAGGGTGCTAGAGCAGCAGACCCCCGCTCCGGTCAAGGCAGCGCCACCGGCTTTTGAGCTGCCCTATCGCTCTTTCCACGACTGACCGAGTGCGTGCATGGATATTGTTATATCTCTCCTACTCTCGGACACTCAGTACAGATTTCCAAGAGGATATAGCTTTTGGAAATCTGAATCAGCTGATAAGCCAGTCATCATCGTGACACCCGTTCATTTCGAATGCGACCATTCGCAATATCTTCTAACAAGGCCAAGACTGCCATTGTCAACCTCTCGATTATTGCAACATTTTGCGCGTGCTTTTATATTCTCATTAATTTGGATGCATGCTGACGATAGGTTGTCCCCATACACCCAAGGTGTCAATAATATGTACATAATTAGAAATTGTCCGACTGGTTCATTAATGGATTGATGTTAAGTAACAATGGCTTGTGCTTACTCCACGCAACATCAAATAATGATATTGCAGTCAAGAACTTCACGACAAATGCGTGGAGAGAGATCCATTAGGCCAGATGTCATGCGTGGCCCTGAAAATATGTAACGTTTAATAAACAAGTCGTAACTGAAAATAATATAGCTTGGGCTTCCTTTTAATTTACTTTTAATTCCAATATTGACAATTTAATTGTATGTGTCTGTTTAAGTTTAGCCTAATATCTACAACAGTGTCACATTATGCCTCTCGACAACAATAACGTATGATTGAAGTGCAGCCCGACGTACAAATCGACTTTTTACTAGCCCCATACTGCAATATTACTTCATGACTCGTGATCGCGTAGCCTAATGTTGTTGCGCTGCATTGCCTCTATGTGCCGCCAACTGACAAAATGCAGCAGAAATGTGCGTAAGCAAGGCATTTAGTTTGCGTGGAGAACCGCACTTTTTCACGTCAAGTCAGTCTTTGTACATCCGAACGTTTGCGTGAGAAGTTGCTTACGCAGCTTTTTTGTGCATAAGCAAGCTTTGTACATGAGGCCCCTGGTCACTATGCAGGATTTCAGGGACACCATGCACCAACACATAATCCTCAAAAAGACAGCATGCGACTGTGTGTGCTGTCTGATTCGGTAAAGCATACAGGGCAACAAACTTAGTAAAGTAGTCCTCCACAACCAAGAAGTACCTGTTCCCCAGAGAAGTCATGGGTAGCTCCAGGATGTCTGCGGCCACCCTCTGTAGAGGACGGCCAACTTGGGACCCCCCCATGGGAGCCCTCGGCCCTGGGACTGGGTTCCTGCGAGTCTGACAGGCCCTGCATTGCTCACACCACTGTCTTATGTCTCTCAACATGAAGGGCCAGTAGCAGGATTGCCTGGCCTTTTCCCACACACGTTCAGCGGAAAAGTGTGCAGCCGCCGGCCCCCCATGTAACTGCTGAAGGAGCTCCGGCACCATGGCTGGAACAACAGTCTGAACTCGCTTCTCCCCCGTGGTAACAGGCAACGCCGTGTGGCACAACAGCCCCTCAATCACAGACAGATGGTGAAACTCAGTCCATAGCTTCCTCAAGCTGGCCGAGGAATCCCTGGGGAGTCTACGAGGCTGCCGCACTATGCCCTGCTCCAACCAGGTCAACACAGTGCTAATGTCAGGGTCATCACGCTGCAGTGACTGCAATTCAGCTCCACTACCACAGAGTGAATAGACAGGAACCGGCTCCGTCTGTGCCCCGTCTGCAGGCAGAGAGTGGTCAGATGCCTCCACTGAGGTCACGGTGCACAGTCCAGCTGAAGGAGCATTTGGCTCGACCGGATCAGGGGACACGGGCCGGCGGGACAGAGCGTCAGCATTTTTGTGGCGGGAGCCATCCTTGTGGACTATGACCCAGTCAAACGGGTCCACCCCTACTCCAGCACCCACCTACTTCTCCGTCCAGTAGGGTCATTATCAATAGCCATGTGCCTGAGGCCCAGCAGAGGGCGATGGTCATGATGATGCAGAATTTAGACAGTCCAACATAGCGTTTGAACTCACGCACTGCCCACACCACAGCCCATAATTCCCTGTCGAAGGTGGACCATCTCTTCTGTGTGTGTGTGAGGGCCTGGCTGGCGTAAACTATCACCTTCTCACAACCCTCTTCGTCCTGCGCCAGCACTGCCCCAACAGAGTCCTTAGAGGTGTCGGTGTACACCTTGAAAGGAAGTGCAAAGTTAGGTAGCGTAACCACCGGAGAGGATGTAAGCACCTGCTTTAGGTAGGTGAACGCCGCCTCACACTCAGCTGACCACTCAAAGGGCACATTCTTCCCTGCCAGCCGGTTCAGTGGCGCAGCGTGCTGGGAAAAACCACGCACAAATCTCCTATAATAGGAGCATAGACCCACAAAGGCCCTGACCTCTGACGGGGTGCGGGGGGTTGGCCAAGTTCTCACCTTATCAGTGTTCCGTGGGTCTGGCTGGAGACCATCGCTGGAGACCACATGGCCCAGGAACACCACATGGTCCCTGGCAAAGTGGCACTTCCTGGGATTTAACTTCAGGCCCGCCAGCTGGATCCTGGAGAGGACTTCATCCAAATGAAGGAGGTGTTCTGTGAATGTACAGCTGTAAATCAGTATATCATCCAAATATACCATACAAATGTGCCACGGCAGGCCCCTCAGGATGAGCTCCATCAAGCGTTGAAACGTGGCTGGAGAATTTGTCAGACCCATAGGCATAGCCCGCCACTGCTACAGGCCCCGGCCGGTCGTGAAAGCTGTTTTCTCGCGGTCCTCCTCAGCCATTTCTACCTGCCAGTAGCCATTTGAAAAGTCATGTGTGCTGAACCAGGCCGAACCAGCCAGGGCATCCAGGCAATCATCCACTCGCGGGAGGGGGTGTGAGTCTTTGACCGTCACTGCGTTCAGACGACGATAATCAATGCAGAACTGCCACTGTCCCCCTTTCTTCTTCACAAGCACTACTGGAGATGCCCAGGGGCTACAACTCTCCTCCACGACTCCATCAGCCAGCAGCTCAGCCACCTGACGTTCAATCTCTGTCCGTTTCTCAGGTGATGCACGATAAGCACGCTGTTTCACGGGGGGGTGGTCCCCAGTCCTTATATGGTGTTTGATCAGTGTGCATCTGCCCGTGTTTCTGTCGCACAGGTTAAAAACATCAGTGAACCTCTGCAGCAGATCAGCCAGCTCGGCCCTCTGCTCAGCTGTAACAGGAGACTCCTCCAAGGAGACAGGGCCTGCAGCAGCCGGCGGCACAGCTGGATGACTGTCGGCGACACAAGGCGGCACAAAAATGTCTTTCTTCTCAACTGGGTAAAACTCACCCAGGTGTAGTCCCCGCTTGAGTTCAACCGCCTCCCCTGTGGGATTGAGGATGCGGGCTGAGGTCACACCATTCCTCACACTGCTCACAGTACGAGCAACCACCAGTCCTGTTGTTTCTGGAATGTTGGGTTCCAGATATCCGCAGTCCGCAGCAGGCTGACCAGCTCCAGCAGGAGTGAGAATGTTCACCGGCACCAGAGCCTCACTCAGCGGGGGAATGGTCATGACATCAGCGAGGGACACGTTACAACAACGTGGGACCAACTCTCCACCCCGAAGCAGGGGCACCGAAACGTCCCATAGTTGTAACACACCTTGTCCCAAGTCCAGCAATGCATGATTCCTAGCCAAAAAGTCCAGTCCGAGCAGAACACACTGGGTGGATTCCCTTAGCACGTGGAAAGTGTGCTGCCAGCAGGTCGGGCCCAGGCGGAAGGTGACCTCACTGGTACCTAGTGTGTCTAACATTTGTCCATTAACTGCCTGGGAGTCAATATAGTTCTTTTTCAGGGGCCTGTTTCGCAGGGCTGGGACTGACATACAGAAGTCTGCACTAATCAGTGACACCGAGGCCCCTGAGTCCACCAACATGGGAACCTCGGCTCCTTCCACCACACCCCTGACGAAAGAAGTTGATTGGCCAGTATAATCCATAAAAGCAATGTCATTGGAGAAGTCATGGTTCAAGGGGCCCTCCATAGGAGTGGCTGGTGTTTGGGCCTCAACACCAGCTACCGGCCGTTTCCCTGATGGTCATTGTCAGCATCCTGCTGTCGTGGCAGAAGTGCACGCCACGCCGCCTGGGCTCGTCCTCACGTCGGGCACGCCAGCTTGGGCTAGGGCTCCTACCCCCAGGTGGCTTAGAGGTGGGGAGTGTGCCAGGATCTGAACGATAGCCACAAGACTAAAAACCCCCTTGACGTGGGAACTGCCCAGAATCGGGGGAGCGGCCACGGTGTTCCTCACGAGAGCTCCTCACCTGGCAGCCCCACTCGCCACAGGTACAGCTACAGCGTCCTCCTGAGGGCGAGCGAAGCCTTCGCTCCCTCATGTCAGTATTCCATGCTCTCAGTCTCTGATTTCCCTCATGCAGTTCTTTCATTTCCACTCTCATGGTGTGCATGTCCTCTGTTAGCTTCTCAACAGCTCTCTGGAGACCCTCAGAGACCGACACGGACTGTACAGATGGGCCCCCACCACCGTAGGCAGCAGCAGCAGTACTCACATAGTCTCTCTGTAGGGCCACTCTGGCGTTTTCACACCACTCCGACCGCCACGTGCAAAGCCTCCTCCAGGTCCGTGGCGCCCAGCTCCAAGCACTTGGCTTTCAACGCAGGGTCAAGACCACACGGGCCGACAGGCTGGCTCTGAAGCGGTCCATTAACTGTCTCTGTCCAAATGCTGCTCCAAGTCTCTCTTTAACTGCAGCATAATCCGACTTGGTTGCATCAGGGTGGCTGTCCCACAGCAGAAAAGCCTGCCGAGACGAGTAGGAAGAATCCTCACCAGCTCCTCCTTACAGCCGCGGCTGCTCCCCGCCGTGGCGTTGACGGCCACCTCCAACTGCCTCGCCCAGCTGAGGAAACTGGCTCCCGTCACCGGTGAAAGGAGCAGGCAGGTCGATTTTAACGTCTCCGGCCGGTGAGTATCTGCCAAGCATGCTCGTACCGGGTTTAAAAGGGTCCTCGTCTGCACGCCACATGTCGACAACGTAGCGCACCGTCTTCAAAGCACCGCGCGAAGTTAGCCAGCTAACTATACTGGGGCAGCTAAACTAATAAACACAGACATGGCACCGCAACAGACCAAACGCACAACGAAACACCAACAGCGGTTCACAGAAGACCACCGCTGCCACCAATGTAGCCGAGCGTTCTGGGTTCGCCTATACTGTAGGGATATAGAAACCAATAAACGGGACAAGAGACGAGATAGCATGTCCAGTAGCAGCTCTGCTCACTTTATTCCTCCAGACTGAAACACCTACACAACACACGCGGTAAACCCCGCGTACTTCCGCCCTACGGCAACTCAGAGGGACACACCCCCCATTTCACACATAAACACAGAACAGTCTGTTACAGTGGTAAAGTCAAGTCAAAATATGAGCCCTATTTTCATAAGCCAACTCTTGATTTAAAATATTACACATTTTAATGGAACTCACATACAACAGTTGGTCACCATTTTATCATGTATAAGCAACTGCTCTACAAAATGCTTATCTACACAGCTTTCCTTGTCTCTAGTCTAGTAGTGAATGCATGAACAACACTATAACACAGTAATCTCATGATGCTAACCATAGTTGTAGTACTCTGTAGCAGTGGTTCCTACTTTTAACAACACATGGCCGCCGTGTGTGAGTGAGTGTTGCGAGCTCCAGTCTACTGGCTAAACTATTTGTCTTCTAAGGATGTTGTGATATCTATTTCCACCCTAAAAAAGTCTCTGGTGCTAATGAACTACCTGTGGTGAAACAAGAAAGAAAAACTAAAGCAGCCTTTAGCACTAAACCCACGAGTTTTGCGACTTCACCCTTCTCTTTGTGCAAGTGGAAACACTGCTGGCCTCACAATGGGTGAACCAATTACTCTCCAAAGTATTTTTGATATGATGCAGCAAATGAAGCTCGACATGATTTCACACATTGACTCTAAAATAGATTCACTTGGACCCAGTCTGAAGAAAATAGATGACTTTCAGAAAGCAGGTTCAACAAACTCTGAGTCTATCCCTGAACTCTTGCATATCCGGTTCCAGAACAGCGGATCCAAGTTAGTTCAATCAACTCTGAGTATGTTAACCTCGAGTTACGCGCATGCACAACCACTATAAAAAGCCATCATCAATGGAAACCCGATACCACGAGTCACCATGACAACCGACAAAAAAAGATCAACATATTTCAGTGCGATGGAGTTGGAGGTCCTTATGCTGGCCTACAGCGAGTATGACCACATATTTCGCCGCAAATCCAACACCGCTGCAGCAGCAAAGGAGAGAGAGACGGCATGGAAGAAAATTGCTGCCCGAGTCAACGCGTAAGTTTGAATGTACTATTCCATTGACGTAACATTTAACCGTAAGATCGTAGCATAGCCTATAGTTATGAATATAAGTAGGAATGAAATCTGATTTTCATTTAGGTGCAATTCAACAGGAGAAAAGAGGACTTGGAAGCAGCTCAAAATGAAACATAAAAACATCATTCAAAAAGGCTAGTCTATGATTGCACCTCACTTTGATTTTTATTTTATTTTTTTAAATTGACTTAGGCTATTAAACAAAGTAAATATTAATTCAGTGGCTACTTCAAATTTAAACCCCTAACAAAATGTTGTTTTTCAACGTCCTCTGGCTTAATACTCCACTTAGTAGATTAACACTTGATACAAACACATTTATATTTTATACCTATTGAAGTCATTTAAAATGTGACGCTGTAGCCTACACCAACAAACATTAAAATACTAATGCTAAAAACAAACATTGAGTTCTGCTCAGCCAACAGAAAGAAGGCAGTGGCCCGAAAAACGGGTGGAGAACCACCTCCACCACCTCTGACAGAGGCTGAGGATTTCAATTCAATTTCAATTCAGTTTATTTGCCAGACCCATGTCCAAATTTACACAAGACAGACATTACAAATACACATTAAGACAGACTAGGACAGCCAGAAAGTTACACAAAAACAGTGATAATACATTATATAGAACAATTGTTAAAATGTATACAGGCATTTTCTCCAGTGCGCTCTCAGTCTGGATGTGTACCTTGTGCTACTCATAATCGAATTTGAGAGTGCCACTATGATGTTGTTGGACGACTCATCCAGGCGTAGTGAGAACTTATACATTAGGTTTCTTAAAAGTGCATGAAGTGTGCTTACTCCTACAGATACAAACATCTGGCTAGCACTCCCTCCTCTGGGAACCTTGAGTAATATTCTTAAAGCATCATTGTATGCAACTTGTAGTTTTTGCATGCTGGCCTTTTTATAAGTGAACCAGAGGTGAGCAGTGTAAAGTGGTGTGCAGTATGCCTTGAACAGAGCCACTTTAACTTGATTAGAGCAAAATGTAAGAGGAGCTGGCTCTCAGCCCTGTGTCTGAAAGCATCCCCGGGGGAAGCTCATCTGAGCCTGTGTCACCCCCCAGGACACAAGTGCCTACATCAGATGCAAGTATACACTTATGTCTTTAAAAATAAATACTAATATATACATATATATAGCCTACTTTTTAACAAATATATCCACCCACCCAACAGTTGTGGATGGTGTCATCTGCCTGGTTCAGCCTCCAACTGAAACAATTGTAAACCCTGCAGCTGTAAGTACCGTAAAACTTCCAATAAAAGCAGGGTCCCTAATAGACGCAGGTCCCCATTAAAAGCCTGGGGTGGTGACACGTTTTGACAAATAAACGCAGGTCTCCAATAGAGGCCTGGGGCCTCATGTACAAAGGTTGCGTATGCACAAAAACGTGGCGTACGCCAAAAAAAATGGCGTTCCACGCTCACGTTCAGATGTATGAAACGTGAAATGACCGTGGAAATGTGCGGTGCCTCACGTCAACTTCATGGCTGGCGTACGCACGTTTCTACAGCTATTGTTCCTTTGGCGACACTTAGAGGTGACGCTGGGAAACTGTTAATGTCAAAAACAATTAGTCATCAGAGTGATGTGCACGTCAGAGACACACTTATGAACAATTAACACACCCACCGTGTTTGCAATTATACGGGTGGATATAAAAGCATGCGCAATGTGATGAAGAAAATGGTATTACCGATGGTAGCGTTAGCGTTGTTAGAGGACCTTGCAAATGGTGCAATCCGACGTGAGCGAGTATTTAGGAAACGCGAGGATTTACTTGCAAACGATGACAATTGGCTCATAAGCCGATTTCGAATGTGCGACAAAGTATGCGGGAGTTAATAGCGTTACGGAATTTGCTCAAAAACAGCGCCACCTAGTGGTCTTCCAAGTGTGCGGCATGAAAGTAACGCATAGAATATATTCCTCCGCTTCACCTCCACCTTCAGATCCGACCACTTCTTCTTCACCTGTGTGTGTGCGCTGCTCGGACCCCACGGCATGTACCGCCTCACACACACGCTCCCACTCATTTCCTTCCTCTTCATATTGATCCCTGCTGACAGGGGACCAGAGAGAATCTCCCTCCGCGGCTCCACGTCATTCACCACAATCTCCAACTCCGACTCTGTGAAATGTCTTTTCTTTCCTTTGTTCATGCTTGTGTTGCACCCATAGAGTGCAAGCTGACTCAAGGGTTGGCATATTTTAGAAAAGATAATTCTGAAAGAATCAGTTAAACAAAAAGACAAGTGAGTCGGCTGGTCTTCAGTGCTTTACTGGTCCCGGTTAACTGCCGACTGAAGAACGCAGCGCAGCCCACCATTTATATAGCCGCGGGTGGTCTCGTGCCTTTAATACTTAATAATAATAATAATAATAATAATAATAATAATAACTAGAAAATTCCCTCGGGGGAAATTTTGAAAGTGCCACGGGAGTGTGTACATTATGATGAGATTCTTCAGAGATTTCAAACAATTAATACTAGTAACATTATGATACATTTTGGCAGCGGTGTGTTTACTTAAAGGAGCTATATGTAAGAAATGTACTCAAAGTAATCATAAAATGACCCTAATATGTCAATAGACATTGAGGAATCATGTTAACTTCAAGTATTTATGTCAGACATAATAGTAGTCCAGCCAGAATATTTAATTTCAAACGCAATATTTCTGTACCAGGAATAAATGTCTGATAATAATAAATGTCCAGAAATGTCTGACGTTACTAAATGCATTCGTGAACATGTTTACATTGCACTATTAGCCTACCAAATATATTTTAGTTGGGTAATGAAAATGGTCCATGTTTCCACTGGAGTGAACTATTGCAGTATATCTTTAGAATTATATTTGGCTTATCGCCATTATTCAGTTTTTGCTAGAAAAACATGTTTGAAACTAATCATTGCGTCGTTGCCTCATGGGCGTTTTCACGAAGTCAGTATCGTTTGCTCAATGACTGTATGTAAGGATTTCACACCATTGAGGGTGCCATTTACTGCACACCGACTGCAGTGTGGATGATAATAAAACAGCGGTCAGAGCTGGCGTGTGTGTCCGACAGGGCTGCTCTATTCGGACACATTACTATGAAGCCCCGGTGACGGTGTGGGAGTGCGGATGATAATAAAACAGCGGTCAGAGCTGGCGTGTGTGTCCGAATAGGGCTGCTCTATTCGGACACATTACTATGAAGCCCCGGTGACGGTGTGGGAGTGCGGATGATAATAAAACAGCGGTAACAGCATGTGTGTGTGTCCGAGAGGGCTGCTCTCCTCGGACACATTACTATGAAGCCCCGGTGATGGTCTGGAAGTGTGGATGATAATAAAACAGCGGTAACAGCATGTGTGTGTGTCCGAGAGGTCTGCTCTATTCGGACACATTACTATGAAGCCCCGGTGATGGTCTGGAAGTGTGGATGATAATAAAACAGCGGTAACAGCATGTGTGTGTGTCCGAGAGGGCTGCTCTATTCGGACACATTACGATGAAGCCCCGGTGACGGTGATGCAGTTGGTCAATATTATCAGGGATCTATGCAAGGCAAGTGTATTTGTATAGCACACTTCATATACAGAGGCAATTCTATGTTCTTTACCTAAATAAAAGCAAAGAACAGTATGTAAAACACTTGTCGTGGTTGCTCCTTCTAGTAGACGCAGTGTTGTGTTGAGTAATCCGGGAACGGGGAATCTGGCAACCGCTACTCTGGGGGGGGAGGGGGAGGGAGTACCACGCTGTACAGTATTTACAACGTGGTTGCAATAACAGTTTTGGCCAGAGAGGACGCAATCCTACATATAGCTCCTTTAAAGGCCGCCGTATACTCACCATTCCCAAGCTATCGCGTGACATTGTGACGTCAAAATGACATAGATCTCGCCGGCGTGACAGGATTTTGGCCCGGTTGCGCCGTGTTGCGCACCTCTCGTTTTTCAGCACTGCGCGACAAAGCGAAAACAGGAACATGGACGAGTTCGAAGGCACATTTTAATGCGCCTTGTTGCTAAGGCTTCTTTCATTATATGTTCCATTTTATTGTGTGGTGTAGGCCTATATTTTTTCGCTAATAAAACATGGTTTTACGCAAGTGCTGTCTACTGTTGTTGTGGTCAAAGACGAGTGGAATTACGTGGCTGAAAAACTATCTCAAAGCGGGATTAAGTTATAAAATAAAAGTATATAAGATAATCTTTAACTTATTAAGATAGATGCGTACAAACACTATTCATATGAGAACTGCTGCCATACAGGAATGTTGATGTCTGACCAGATGTGGCAGTGATGTAGAATAATAGCCATGTAAAGTAATAGACAGCCATAATGCTGTATAGTGAGAGACATCCCGGTGAACTAAACCTTAACTGTATGTCTAATGATGTGTAAGAAATTAAAGACACAGGGGTACCAGCACATGGAGGACTAAACATGACTTAAGTATAAATAAATCAATAAATCAATGCATAAATAAATGTATAAATAAATGCTGAAATAAATAAATACGTAAATAAATGCATACATAAATGCATAAATAAATGTATAAATAAAAGAATGACATTACAGGGAGGAAGCCTTGGGATCGGGAATCATTTGCTTTTGTCTGGCTCTCCGATTTGACCAATCATGCTGTTGACTGAGGTTAGGACCTCCTACCTCATTTACATATGGACACAGAAATACAGGAATAAATAAATGTAGAAATGTAGAGATGTAGAAATAAATATAAAGCATTTATTTATTCTTTTATTCATTATTTTATTTATACATTTATTTATGCATTTATTTATTCCTGTATTTATTTATACATTTATTCATGCATTTATTTATTATTTATGCATTTATTTACATATTTATTTATTCATTCATTCATTCATTCATTCATTTATTTATTTATACTTAAGTCATGTTTAGTCCTCCATACCAGTATTAGTAGATCTCTTCTTCTAGTGTGTAGTAATGGCAAAGTTGGTGGCGCCACCTCTGTTCAGGAGAAGACTGCAACTACTCTCGCGGCCTCCAGAGGGAGTAGTTCCGGCGCTCACGTGACGTCATTGTCAAGCGACAGATTGGGAACGGCGAGCATGCTGCGGCCTTAAGGCATTGAAGGCGGCGGAAAACATAGATTGGGAGTCATGGCAAAGTAAATACGGCGACATATTGGAACGGTACACAGAGCATTATCCTTTGCGGAGCAAGCCATGGCAATGGGAAAGGAGTACCCACACAAGAAGGATTAAATGACAAATGGTATGTATGACTAATAAGACCCAATCAATTTGATAAAACAGCGCGTACTCCCGTGTGTGTGTGTGTGTGTGTGTGTGTGTGTGTGCGCGTGGATAAAACAGCGCGTTCTCCTGTGTGTGTGTGTGTGTGTGTGTGTGCGCGGATAAAACAGCGCGTTCTCCCGTGTGTGTGTGTGTGCGCGGACAAAACAGCGCGTTCTCCCGTGTGTGTGTGTGTGTGTGTGTGTGTGTGCGCGGATAAAACAGCGCGTTCTCCCGTGTGTGTGTGTGTGCGCGGATAAAACAGCGCGTTCTCCCGTGTGTGTGTGTGTGTGTGTGTACGCGGATAAAACAGCGCGTTCTCCCGTGTGTGTGTGTGTGTGTGTGTGCGCGCGCGTGGGTTTTAACACACCACCGTGGACCTGTATTTGAGATTCAAAACGGCGAATCTTACCAGAAGCAGTGCCCGTGTCCCGCCGCCATCTCTTTCCCGTGTACCGCGGCCATCATAAAGCAATGTTTTCCTGTGTAGCGTCATCAACGCGGAAGAGCAGATCGGCGGTGACCAATAGGAGTCCTCTTGTATCCGCCGTCCAATCAGACGACGGATATCTGTAGAGTTTGCCTGACAACAGCCTCGCGCCAGTTAAACTGACTAACCAACCGTAATTAGATCACGCGCACACACCTGCGCGCGATAGCCCCCAGGCTGAGGCTGAAAGAACCGTTGAGAAAAATAGCGCTTTTCTGCCTCTGCACTGGTCTCACATTTGGGCTTATTCTGACAAAACGGTAGCACGTATCAGAAAAAAAACAAGACCATCATCACTGTAAGGACTTCCTGAATGATTTGGTGTTTCTAAAGTGTTTCTACAGTAAATATTGTGGACACACTTGCAAGTTTAAAACAGGGTCCGTTCTGCTTCTCTCTGAAAATATTTGTATTGGAGTTAATGAGGAGAAGAGACAGACTGGCCGCACTTAGAGGCTGCTAATTCAAATTATGTAAGTCTCTCTGATTATTTGAGCACATTGTGAGAGACAGAACAAGTATGTCTACAAATTTGGAAAAAATCATGTGTGTAAAGTGTAAATTGTGGCCAGGAGCAGCGTGGAAAGAGACAAAATCTGGATTAATTTTGAGCTCTCTCCCACTCTAACCTGCACTCTGACACGAACATTCCTCGCAATACACACCCATTGTAATCTCATAATTTATCCCAAAATGATCATGGTCATTGATCAGTGATTGATTAAAAACGATATGACGTATTAAAACGTGGAATAGTACACCAAATACATAAGACTTGTGTATACTGTTTAAAGGTTAAATTGAGTTTGTAGGTGAAAGTATGCCGGAGCAGCAGACAGCAGTAGGCAGTACGAAAAGTCTTCGTTTTTTTACCTCCTCCCATTCATTCTCTATGGGACTTTTTCCGCTGTTTTTCGCGACTTACGTCGCGAAAAATTCGTATTATTTTAAGAAATTCAATAGCAAACCGATCCCGATGAAGACGCACATTTTG
>JAOPHQ010003468.1:0-50000 GCA_030340625.1 Merluccius polli
TTTTTTTAATCTCTCTGTGTTTTGTGTGTTTGTGACTCCAGAGAGGCTAATATATTTTGTATATATATATATATATATATATATATATATATATATCAAATATAAGTATGAGAGCTTATGTGTGTGTTTGTGGTGCGTTCCTGTCACAGTTTATGGCTGTATGCTTTCTGCCTGCTTCTTTTACACATGAGAAACCAAGCATTCAGCCCACTGGGAGAAGAGAGAGAGAGAGAGAGAGAGAGCGACTCTAACCAGTGTGAGGTGACATTGCACCATGGGCAGAAATGCTGTGAAAAAGCTGTCACATTTTTCCAATGCTTTGGTCGTAGTCGTCACGACAATGGTGTGTGAATACAGCCAGCTTGCTTCAGAGCAAACCTGAATTGTTGTTTTTCTTTCGTTTAGTTTAATTTTTTTCATAAAAGGTGAACAATGTGAAAGTTTGTGTAGTTTAATTATTTATTTAGATGTATTGGGGGGGGGATATGTGAAATACAGAAACAAAAGATGAATTGTACAATTAATCCACAAATTAGACACTTTAAGTATCAATCGTCTGTCCTGCTTTTACATTTCAACATTTCCTGTTACACACACACACACACACACCCATTAATCTCACTTTCCAAAATGGCCGCCCACAGAGGTGTGTGTGTGTGTGTGTGTGTATGGGGGGCATAGGATTAAATTCCCCTTCCTTAAAGAGTCATTTAGTATTCATTACGGCCCTAAGTGACCCCCCCCACCCCCCACTACCAGTCTTTTGTGGAAGCCAAGCTGGTTCACACTCCAGTAGCCACCCGTCGCAACAATAGCCGCCCCCCCCCCCCCATCATCCATCACAGTCAGACCCTCGGGAGACCCCCCCCCCCCCCCCCCCCCACCACCACCTCTAGTGGTCCCCAAATCCCGGGTGAGACGGCGGTGGATGTGCCGGTCCCCCCCACCTCTCTCGCTATCTCCTGCACCACGTTTGGCTGGTCTGTATTGTTAGGGTTTGTTAGGTGCGCTGTTGTGTCAAGTTCGTTTTTCTTTGCTGTTTATTATGGTTGTTGTGAAAGAGAGAGAGAGAGAGAGAGAGAGAGAGAGAGAGAGAGAGAGAGAGAGTGTGTGTGAGTGAGTGTGTGAGAGTGTGTGTGTGTGTTGCTGCTGCTGTTAGAAATGTGGTCGTATTTCTGATTATTAATGAGAAAGTGGTTTGTTTTGTATGTTTTTTCCTCTGTTGTTTATTACGGTTGCTACAGTACGAAAATATGTGTTTTGTTGTTAAATATATCAAATATATTCATGTATAGGCGTTTAATATACTTCATATATTTTTGAATATTATATACACTATAATATTACAATCATTCAAAATTAATTAGAAATTTGAATTTTCGAGCATTTTAGACGCACGTGTCGCTGTGCCCAGTTCTGTTCGTTACCAGAGACAAGTTTTACGGTAAACCTCAAAGTCACTACGATTCAAATCCCTCTTTAAGGAAACATACGCATGACCGCTTCAAACAGAAGCCTCTTATTACATAGATATCGATTCCGATATATATCTTTATTGAGATAAACACGAGACAGGTGTTGCTGAAGAACCACGCGCACTTTTACTGACCTACTTTTACGTTACAAAACATCATTACATTACAATTGTTTCTCTCCTCAAGCTAATACCGCAATTACAACCAGTACAGACGCCATTAGCAAGTCCCAGAACGTATTTGCAGACTTCCTAGGCCTCAAAATGGCGTCTCCTTCTGAAAAACCAAATGCGTCACATCTTGGATCGCAGTTGAGGTTCGCGAGCTGTTTGAAAAATACTCTTGTTATGACAAGCGGAGTCAGGGCCACGCGCCGGATTATAACGCGGTTGACATCATTTGATTCGCCGCGCCGGGAGTTCGGAAAGTGCCCCATTAAGAGTTATTGCTGTCAGGCAGGTGTGCCAACGCTAGCAGACGGTTACCGCTACCCGTGGACACACCTGCTGCGGATTAATCTGTTCGGTTTGGATTAAACAGACGCTATATTTAAACCCTGTGTATGTCGGCTCTCTTGATCACGCTCAGGGTTTGAATGTTAAAGGTTTTTTATTTATTTATGGGTTTTTTTAGGATTTAATGAAAACGTTATTTAATCGTTTAGAGTTCATACTCCAGTAATATTCCATATTTTTACTCCCCCTGGAAATGTTTTGAATTAACTGTGAATGTTTGAACAGCAAAAATATCACTGCTTTTCAAACTCTCGTCTTTCCTGAATCGCAATTTCACGGGAAAAAAAACGTAACGATTCCCAACTGCTCTGGAGTTAAGTGTTGGGGACCGAAGATTTGGGGTTGCAAAAAAACACAGTTGAGGGCATCGCAAGGCCCATAAACACAGGCCTGAGAACCTTCTAATGAACTGCCGCTCCGTAACCATGACTACCCACTGCACACACGATGCGCTGTTTTAAATGAAGACGCTAAAACGCCAAAATTGACAACATTCCCATGTGTCGGAAGGGTTGCGATTACGGCCTTCGGTTGGGACGTGCCATCAAATCAAGTTTTTTGCCAAAGCCATACATACCAACCGCAAAAAGAGCTGAGAATAGTTATCCAAAGAAACCCGCCATCACCCGAAATTTCTTTTGTTTTTCTCGTCTTCTTTTACTTTTTTTCTTGGGTCATATCTCAGCTCTCTCAAGAGGGCAGCCTAGGATTTTCCGGCACCTTCCTTGGACGATGATGATGATGGCGGGACAGGGAGGGGTTGGGGAGAAAGGGGGGGGGGGGGTTGGCGAGACAGTGACATTCACGCGTTGCGACATGGCGACACTGACACTTTGGCCGCGGTCCTGCCGCCCCCCCCGCAGCCAGTCCAAGCTGTTATCGCGGTCGGCGAGCGTTTCCAGGTCGCAACCCTCAGCAGCGCCTGCATTATTGGGTCACGGCTTGGTGCCGGGCCCCGGGCCCCCATTGGAGGCTGGGGGCCACTGCCATCATTGTCCACAACCGCAAAGGCCACAGTCCTGGCAAGTCAAGCACATACACACACAAACACACACATTTACACACACACACACACACACACACATACAAATGTACACACTCTTTCTCACCCTCTCTGTCACACATGTAGACACATGTACACACACATGCACACACAAACACACGTATACACACACATACACACTTTCTCACCCTCTGTCACACACACACATGCACACTGACACACACAAAAACACACAAAAACACAAATTTACAAACACACACACCACACACCCACAAGTCCACACACACACAATTACGGGGGGGAGGCCAAAAGATAAATAAATACATGCACACACGTTCGGTGGGGGGGATTGGGGTTGGAGGTGGTAGGTGGTGGGGGGGGGGGGGGGGGGGTGGGTGGTTACTGATCCAGCCTGGCAACCCGCCCTAGCAACCATCTGCCCGGCTTTGCCATGCTGGGGCTGAGGGCACCGTGGGGGTCTGACACGTCTGAGTTAGTGGAACAACGTGAAGGAGCAGAGGAGGACAAAAGAGGCCGCTGATGAAAGAGAGAGAGGGGGGGGGGGGGGTGAGAGAGAGAGAGAGAGAGAGAGAGAGAGAGAGAGAGAGAGAGAGAGAGAGAGAGAGAGAGAGAAAGAGAGAGAGAGAGAGAGGAGGGATAGAGAGAGAGAGGGGGGGGGGCAAGAGCAGTTTTGGTAGAGAGAGAGAGAGAGAGAGAGAGAGAGAGAGAGAGAGAGTAAGAAATGGGGAGAAAACTGAGTCCTTAGTAACAACAGCTGACATGTTAGCAGTAGCGAAAGAAAACCGGCTGGTACTGATTACTATTTAGTTTGTGTGTTTTTTTGCCACAACCAAGGACTCCCAATACGGTTACGTTGAAAACAATGTGTTTTACTTTGTATTTTCAGCAGAACAAAAGACACAGATAAAACGCAAGAACACAACACCCATTTCTAGATGATTTACAAGGCTCAAAAAAGCCTTTCACATTTCACCACAATATCCGACAGGCCAATTCTCCAAATATTTCAGGTAATGTTTGATATGCATTTGTTCATCCAATTATTCATTTTTCTCCAACATTTGGTTTTTTTCTTCATTTGTCCGCCCGTCTCGTTGTCTGTGTCTACCTCTAGTAACCAACAGGGATGACCTCATAGCCCTTCAGCCCTTCACTTTCTAACGAGATCCGAATGCAGCACCCTGGCACACTGCAGGGATAACCTCTACGCATTTCAGGGGCAACATTACAAAAAATGAGCCCATTTTGTTGTTCTAATATTGGTAAAATTAGTTGAATCTGAATACCACCTTAATAAAATGAAATCAAAACCAGAATTCAATGAGTTTGGTCAATCTTTCTACATATTTGCCCCTTGGTGTCTACATCAAGTCACATGCACATAGATTATTTATTTTCATTGTCATTTTTCCCACCCCGTTTTGTGCTGCTGAAAGTTAAAAAATATTTTAAGAAAACAGCACGGGGTACTTGTGATTCCCCACCACCTCCTCCAGTAACAGTTGGGGCGACATTATCGATAACCTCAGGGGTTAGCCTCTTTTTGATTTGCGATAAAAAAGCGACAAGCGATGGCGCACGAGAGAAAGACGGTGACGGATCTGTCGCTTCCCGACGCCATTGCAAGAGGTAGATATGAGGGTGGAGAGGGTGGAGGGGTATACAGGAGACGTCTGGCTGCGGGACGGGAGGAAGCACGGGGGTGGGGGGGGGCGTTGCCGTGACGCCACATCACTACTAGATACGTCTTCCTCCAACGGACAGGTCAGACCGTGTCGGTGTTATCGGCGGTGGGCCAGAGGTCTGTAGGGGAAACGCAACGGCACACCGGTGGGTTTTGTGTTGCCATGCGTGTGTGTGTGTGTGTGTGTGTGTGTGTGTGTGCGTGCTTATAAGTTAGCAAGCAAGTACTTTTTGGGAGGCAAATTGATCTGGCTGACATGCACACTGCCGCACATCCACATTCACATACACTGTTTCTCTCTCTCTCACACACACACACCAACATCCACACACACACACACACAGTTTATCTTTCATTCACACACACTCTCACACACACCCGTCCATGTACACACACAAAGACACACACAGAACAGCAGGAGTAATAAAAGGCTTGGACAGCCGATGATGGAGAGCCTTTCGATGTGGCGGAGGTGACCAGACCTTTATCATCTCCCCCCCGAGCTTCTGTTCCCCGTAACCGTGCACAACAACAGTGCATGAGAATAGCGCATGATAACAGTGCTGAATTCGAACTCTACCAACCTGCAAAACATAATAGCATTTTTCTCAAAAATAAAAGTACGCATAAATATGCAAAAGATCTGTAAAACCTTCAAAAACATACATGGTGTAGTTGTAAAATTCAAAAGTGAATTGAATCCAGAATAAAATTAACTGAATTTACATACAGAATACAAAATATTGCATATTTAATTAACAATATATATGTTTTAGTTAGTAATAACTTGGAAAGAAGATTAGGTTTAACTTTAACACATTTTTTGCCGAAATGTCGTTTCATTTGGCTGTAACAAATCCGTTTCAAGAGGAAAACAGCTCAGTAACTCTCCTTGTCTGAGAGTGTGTTGGTTTGAGTCGGGACAGACTCCTACTCATCTCTTTAACTTTTACTTTCAACCAACTTCTTTAAAGTTGTAAACTCTCAAGCGCACCACCACAGGAAGAAGAAGGAGATTGCCATCTTGGATCTAAAAGAGGAGGTACTGCGGTTGCAGACTATATGGTGTCTGGATGGAGCCTCCATCTTTTTAAATGTACTTTTCTATAAAAGCCCACCCACCCACAGCCCCCCAACACCCCCGCCCCCCCCCCCCCCCCCCCCTCTAAGAAAATAAAAACTTGTAGACTGTGGGGTCAATTGATTCAGGGGATAGTGAAGAAGATGTGGGAGAGAAAGAGAAAGAGAACGAGAGAGAGAGAGGGGGGGAGCAAGAGAGAGAGGGGCGGGGGAGAGAGAGAGAGGGAGGGGCGGGTGGGAGACAGAGAGAGAGAGGGGTGGGGGAGAGGGGGAGACAGAGAGAAGGGGGGGGGGTGGACAGCGAGAGGGAGGAGATAGAGAGAGAGAGAATAAAAGAGGGAATATGGATAAAGGTAGACAGAGAGAGAGAGAGAGAGAAAGAGAGAGAAGACAACTCTTCTACAGATGATTTATGTAGCAGATGAGAACGAGGAGCATCCTGGCGCAACTCCAAGTCTGCTCACACTCTTCTTTCTTTTTTTCCTTTTCTTCTCCTTTTCTCACCCTCTCTTTTTTTCCTTCGCCCTCTCGTCTTTTCACCAAGCCCACTGGGAGAGGCAGGAGGCGGGCTGAACGAACCATGACCACCGACAGATGAGGCCCACGTCTCTTCCTCTCTCTGTGTTCGTCTATTTGTCCGTCTCTCTCTCTCTCTCTCTCTCCCTGTTTCTATCCCTCTCCCCCTCTCTCACACCCTTCACACACTAACTCTACACAACGGCACTTCGACAAGGCCCAGCACCCCCCCCCCCCCCCGTGTTAGTGTGTGTGTGTGTGTGTGTGTGTTTATATACTTAATGTAGTTCAAAGGAGGCTGAATTGGAATCAAAATGACAAGGTAAACATGATTGGTATAACAAAAAATATATTATTTAACAGTTTAAGGATGACAGTTTTTGGTAAAAAAAATAAATGAATACAATAAAATAAGCATTAAACAGAATAAGCAGCATAAAACCAGATGTTAACCACCGTTCACATTTACAAATTTCACTCTCAATGTATTTTTTTAACAAAACATTGTTTTTTGTAATATTGCATATTTGTAATGTTACATTTTTTTAATATATATATATTTTGGTATATTGTGTTTTTTGTTGTTGTTTTGTTTTGTTTCACAACTTGGTGTCTGTATTTTTCAAGAGAGTGACTTTTGACCGAATGCCATTGGTTAATTTACACTAAGTCCCCTGTGGGCACCAGGGCCAAACACAGATGGGCCCCAGTTTAGTCCACAGGAACACTTCATTTGACTGATTAGGATTCTAAGTAATTATGTCACACTCTAAATACCGACCGGTTTGGGTTTTCGCACTCACTGTGTAAAAAGTGGGCTCCACATTTACCGAAAAACGTTCAAATGTGCGCTATGAACATAACCTGTTTAAAACGTTTAACTCTTTTACTGAGATAACCAACGAATACACTTCTATTACTTTAAGTTTCTGTTGCCCTGCAAATACTGAAAGAAACATTGGGATTATATCTATATATCTATATCTATATCTATATCTATATATCTATATATATATATATATATATATATATATATATATATATATATAGAAGAATTCCATGACTTTATACAATTTGTAATTTGGATTTTAAATAAATAATAAAACAAATAAAAAGAAAAGGTAAAGAATACCAGAATGGCCTGTTTGTCAAAGCAGAGATGCTAATACATTCGTCTTAGCTACTTAGAGTCGCTCATTGGTGGGGGGTTTACGATTTAATTTTATGTCACTTGTTTATAGTGTATAATTCAATGGAGTCCCATAGGATACTCCAACCACTTGAATATATTTGTGTCAAAAATGTTTAGGATACAGCTGAACATACGATTACTGCCACTTTGTGTTATGTTATGTTGCTAGCTTTGCTTTTTATTGTTATTATTGACTGTAAAATATAAAATATACAATATTGTATTTTTTTATGCATACATTTATTACTTTTAAAATATTGTTTGATGGAATTGTTTTTCTCCACGTTAATCAACACTTTGATTTGTTGATAACCAGTATGAATTAAATGTTGTGATCTTATTCTATAATAAGAACATTTGTTTTACAAGGATTATGTTAAATCAAATTACATTTAATTACATTAGAAGCATTTTTTCTGATAATTTTATTTTGTATTTTTAAATATAGAAGCTTTAAATTAAAGGTGCCTTGGTAATATTATATGTGTTTAACACAATTGGAATAACACAAAATCTGATATATTTTGATTTACTATATACTGTATATCATATAAGACATATTACCATGTTTTAAAAAAACAAAAAAGATTTGGGGTTCACTACCCCTTTAAAACAATTAAAACATGAGTAAATATGACCACTCCCTAACTGAAAATTGTATCTAACGTAAACTTCTCAGAAAAGCATTAATTTGCTTTATGATTGTCACTCCTCTTTCCGATACAACTCCCTAACTTGTAGACATGTCAGTAGCGTGCTTGCGGATTACGTGCCTTGTCAAGAAAAAGTAAATAAATAAATGGGGAAAAAAAGAGCAGAAAAACAGACATAAATCCCTCCTCCACCTAATCATTCTGTAAATTGAAACTACTCTATTGGAGCCGAGTTGACCCTCCTCCCCTACGAGCCCGAGACTTACTCCTGTGTCACACTATTTCTTTGTTTGCAGATGGAGGGATTCTCTCTCTCTCTTGCTTTCTCTCCACCTCTCTCTCTCTCGCTTTCTCTCCACCTCTCTCTCTCTCTCTCTCTCTCTCTCTCTCTCTCTCTCTCTCTCTCCCTCTCCCTCTCTCCCTCCCTTTTCTCTGTCCCACCGGCTCTCTACCTCACCGCTCGATAAAGGGACGAACCGATAAGGCGTGTGTGGAAGTATGGCGAGAGAGGGAGAAATTTAATTTCCTGGGATGAAAAAAAAAATATGTGAAAAAGAAGTAATTTCGGTACCCAGAGAGGGAAATAAAAGATGAGATTTTTCTTGCTGACTAACAGTGATAACGACACGTTCATTTCCTGCCCACAACAATGGCAGGAGTGGAAAAAAAACAGCAATAGGTGGAATTCACCTTCTCCCCCTTGAATCTCTCCCCTTTTCTTATTCTCTCTCTCTCATATTTAATCTCTATCTCTCTACCTTTTGTTCCTTCCATTGCAGAGAGAGAGAGCGCGAGAGAGAGAGAGTCTATATCTCAAAGCAATAGTAATATCAGACAGATCAGTTATTATGGGATGGGGACTCGCTGAATCGCTAGCCCGCTGTTTAGAATTTTTTTTGTATTGTATTTTCTTTGAGCTTTTTTTTTGTACATCGTTTTAGTATATATTTTTTGTACTTTGATTTTTATATTGTACTTTACTTTTTGTGCTTTGGCAATGTTAATGTACATTTTCCATGCCAATAAAGCCCTTTTAATCTTGAATCTTAAACGAGAGAGAGAGATTTTTTTCTATTTTTCCCCTGGCCAGGTGTGATTATCATTTTAATAGGACAGTGAGGGAAGGATCTCTCTGTCTCTCGGTCTCCTCTATAGACGGTCCGCCTGGTTGGCTGCCACCGGTGACATCATTAAAGTGAAACTAAGCCGGATAAGAGGGCCGATGCTGGGGTCAGATACCCCCACCCCATTCGCGCACACACACACACACACACACACCATAGAATAGACGTGCAAGCGAACCAGCTCTGTTGCATCCCACTCTATCTCTTTGGCAGGATTAGACATAGTAGAGACAGAGAGAGAGAGAGAGAGAGAGAGAGAGAGAGAGAGAGAGAGAGAGAGAAGGTGATGAATTGGTTGTAGAGATAGAGACAGAGAGAGAGACAGAGAGAGAGAGCGTGATGGGTTGAGGTGGGGTGGGGTGGGGGGAGGGATGTGTCTGAAGAGGGAGACGAGAGAGGGGGGATGAGAGAGAGGATGAGAGAGAGGGGGGAGTGAGAACAGAAGAGATAAAGTGATGCGTGTGTGTTGGGGTGCTGAAAGAGGGACAGAAGGAGAAGAGAGAGAGAGAGCTAGTGAAGGTGATGAATCGGTTGTAAAGTAGCACCTCTTGACCTGGAGGGCCCCGCGACCGCTGAGGGACACACACACACACACACACACACACACACACACAACAAATCATCAACTAGGGCAACCGGGTATCAAATTATTCTAATAATGATCAAAGTCCAACCGTAAAACACTGTGACACCCCCAGTATCAGACATTAGGGAGGCTTCCCTCCCCTCCACACCCCAGTATCAGACATTAGGGAGGCTTCCCTCCCCTCCACACCCCCAATATCAGACGTTAGGGAGGCTTCCCTCCCCTCCACACCCCCGTATCAGACATTAGGGAGGCTTCTCTCCCCTCCACACCCCCGTATCAGACATTAAGGAGGCTAACCTCCACTCCACACCCCCAATATCAGACATTATGGAGGCTTCTCTCCCCTCCACATCCCCCGTATCAGACATTATGAAGGCTTCCCTCCCCTCCACACTCCCAGTATCAGACATTAGGGGAGGCTTCCCTCCCCTCCACACCCCCGTATCAGACATTAGGGGAGGCTTCCCTCCCCTCCACACCTCCAGTATCAGACATTATGGAGGCTTCCCTCCCCTCCACACTCCCAGTATCAGATATTAGGGAGGCTTCCCTCCCCTCCACACCTCCAGTATCAGACATTATGGAGGCTTCCCTCCCCTCCACACTCCCAGTATCAGACATTATGGAGGCTTCTCTCCCCTCCACACTCCCAGTATCAGATATTAGGGAGGCTTCCCTCCCCTCCACACCCCCAGTATCAGACATTAGGAGAGGCTTCCCTCTCCTCCACACTCCCAGTATCAGACATTATGGAGGCTAACCTCCACTCCACACTCCCAGTATCAGATATTAGGGAGGCTAACCTCCACTCCACACTCCCAGTATCAGACATTATGGAGGCTAACCTCCCCTCCACACCCCCAGTATCAGATATTAGGGAGACTTCCCTCCCCTCCAGTGCTCATATCCTGTCTATATTCATTCATTAGTTCTCTCCAATTAACCTTTACTGGGCGCGGTGCTATGAGGTGGATCTGATATGGGTGAATGAACAGCCTGATATCCATCACCTCCCCCCCATTATCTGCCCCCCTCCCTCGCTCTCATTCTCTCTCTCTCCCCACGCCGTCTCCCTCTCTCTCCCCCCCTGCCGGCTTCTCTGTCTCTCGCTCACCCCCTCTCTCTCTGTCTGTCTCCCTCTCTCTCCACCCTGCCTGTTCCCCTCTCTCCCTCTCCCTCCCTCCCTCTCTCTCTTTCTCTCTCTCTCTCTCTCTCGCTCACTCTCTCCCCCTCTGTGTGTCTCTCTCTCCCCCTGTCTATCTCTCTCTCTCCCCCTCTGTCTCTCTCTCTCCCACTGTCTGTCTGTCTGTCTCTCTCTCCCCCCCTTGTCTGTCCCTCTATATTTCCCTCTCTCCCTCTCGCTCCTCCCCCCCCCCACCCCTTCAACAGCACCAAACAGGCTGCTCATCAACCTAAACGTTACCATATTATTGCGTACAGCGTGAGTTTAAATATGAACAGGGAAGAGAGTATGTGTTGTGATGTAAGCCTCACACTGCATGGCCTTGTGTGTGTGTGTGTGTGTGTGTGTGTGTGTGTATGTGTGTGTGTGTGTGAGTGTTGAGTAAAGGGCATCACCTTTACGTTAGCACCTGCTACATACTACTGCTACATACACAAGCACCTTGATGATGTTAGTGTAAGCAGCAGTGTGTGTGTGTGTGTGTGTGTGTGTGTGTGTGTGCTGTGCATGCATGCGTGCGTGTGTGCTTGCGCGTATGAACAGGTGAGTTTGTGTATGTATATGTGTAAGAATGTTTTGGGGTATCGTTGAGTCTGTGTGGATGTGTGTGTCAGTGTGTCTGGTGTGTGTGTGTCTATGTGTGTGTGTGTGTGTGTGTGTGTCTATGTGTGTGTGACTGGTGTGTTTGTGTGTGTGTTGAGTACAGAGATGAGCATCCCATCAGAAGCCAACGGTCCATGGAGGTCACGCCCCAGTGGTAGCGGGAGCGAGAGATTACGTGCACGTGTGTGTGTGTGCGTGTGTGTGTGTCTGCGTGTGTGTGTGTGTGTGTGTGCAGAGATGGTGCGTGTTGATACCAGACCGAGGTTGTGTTTGCATACAGGAGGCCACGGCCTTGTGGTTCTGAGCCGTTTTGTGTGTGTATGTGTGTTTTAAATCCCTCGTCGCCACGGCTGATTTGGCAAGTTTTCAGACAGTATTAGCGTATTAGACCACCGGGTGAGAGAGGCTTTGTTAAAGCCAACCGACGAGTCATCATGTTTAATAATCAGCCCCCCCTCCTGCCCCCCCCCCCCCCACCATGAATGCCTCTATTTTACTTTGCACACCTTTTGGCGCATCATCCCATTTTGATTTTGTCTTCGTACGCTAAGCTTTTGGTGACTTTGTGGTTTTCTGCTGCGCGCACATAAATACCAACAACTTTTTTACTATTTAGTTATTCAGCAGATGTTTTCACCCAAAGAGTCTCATGCCGCGTGTTCACACAACGCCAAGCACACATTCACCTCGCGTTACTCGTGCAAATTTGACCGTGGGATCATTTGAGTTCACTCGCGGCTTTCAGAGACGCATATTCAGGATGAAAAATGTCAACTCGAGCGAACTGTTTGCGTGAGTTGAATGATGCAACTTCCACGTCGTTTCGCACCATTGTGTCCTTTGCGTTTTCTGCGTCGCCCTCTGGTGCGAATTAGCGTCTATTCGCGTCTTTGCATTGACTTTGTATGTAACCGGGCTGCGCGAAAAATGCGCTTCACGGTTGGTGTGAACACTGCATTACAGTGACTTCAGATGAAGGAGCGGGTAGGGGTTAGCGAAGCTCAACACATGATGAGCATCAAGAGAGCCGCTGGCATTTGGATTCCCTTGGTTTTAGAACGTCAAACAAAGCTGCCATTTGATTGGACGCGCTTCGAGAGGTCAGCGCCAACCGGGTCAAAGTTCAAATTGTTTGAGCTTTGAGTAGTCCGCTTTGCCCAGGGTAGCTTGGATAGCAGGTGGTGCATCAACGCTCAACCAATGCCCTCAACAAAAAATTGACAGTTATGCACTTTATGTCTAATAATTAAATAAGTAAATTACACTTGGAATTTGAATGTTTCATGTGATCGTATACCTCCATATGTTAGGCTGTGAGTTAGCTTAGCTTCCCCAAGCATAGTGCAGATCACACTTTGGTGCAAAATGGCCAAGCTAGCAAAGGAATAAGAATAATTTTTGCTTTTCCACCAGCAGTAAACTAATCATAAAACAAAGAAGCTTTTTTTTGTGTGGGGGGGAAATTAACTAAAAGTGTATTAAATAACAGATTGAAATCAATAGGAAAAAATAATATCGCTTGGTGGCTGCGTTGATTAATGGGCGCTTACGGCACGAGAAATTGAAGCAAAACTTTAGCGTACACCTTATTAACCTCCCCCACTTGTTCTCTAACTCATTTAAAAACCTGCTGGCCTGCGCATACCCCCCCCCCCCCATTATGCTGATGATATAGCCCTTGTTTGCCAAAAAAGTATTTCATGTTAATTGTATGTTGGTTCAAAAAGCCATTTTCTGTTAGAGTGCACAAATCCATTAGACCCCTTGGAATAATTGGGCGTTGGGTGGGTGGGGTGGGTGGGTGGGGTGGGGTGTTAGTTGAATTAATGCAGGCCAGCCCCCAGTTCTTCTTAACATATGATTGATTATGGTATATTCTGGGGCGTTCAACCTCGCTTTCGGTTGGGCTGTTTATCGATAGCGCTACTGGGTCGGCTAACAAACTTTCGGAACGTACGACAAAACGCAGAGAAACACTTGCATAACGGTTTAGAAAATGTGAAGTCAGAGTTTTTTGGAACAGTTTTCATTTTGTGAATTTTTATCATCCGTTCATGCAAGGGCGTCACCAGCTTTTTGAAAGTGGGGGGGACATATTTTGACGGGGGGTTTGGGGGTCCTCCCCCATAAAAATTTGAAAGAAGTAGATGCAATTTCCCGCTTTCTGGTGCATTTTACCATGTTTTCAGATTTAAAATGATCTCCCTCTTTCATTGATTTTCCTTGGAGCTTGCATGATCTGCAATTACTGACTACTATTATGTTCTGGTGTAAAACACAGTAGTGTTGCACGGTGCACCAATACTTCAAAAGTACCCGCGATTCTCGGGGGGGGGGGGGGGGGGGGGGGGCGTCGCGATCGTAACACACCGCCTCCTCTGTGTGAAACGATCTGGGGGTTCTCATAAACCCGTTCGCGGTGGTAAGAGACGAGCAGAGTCTACTGCCTAACCCTAACCCATAACCCTTTTTGGAGTGAATTGTTTCACAGTACACTGCGGACGCTGTAGACTCTGCTCTGCGAGCGGACGCTGTAGACTCTGCTCGTCTCTTACCAACGCGAACGAGTTTAAGAGAACCCCCAGATCGTTTCACACAGACGCGGGAGGGTACCTTTTGCGTCAGTATCAGACATCTGGCGTGACAAATCGTCGGTATATTACGAGTTGGCAGTGTTGTAATGTAACGAAGTACAAATACTTCGTTACTGTACTTAAGTAGAATTGTCACGTATCTGTACTTTACTTCGTTATTTATATTTCGGACAACTTTTACTTTTACTCCACTACATTTCCTCACTAAAATGTGTACTTTTACTCCGATACATTTCCCATAACCATCTTCGTTACTCGTTACTACAAAATAAAAATCGAGTTGGTGACCTACTTCCTGTTTATCAACCTCCAAGCGCGAAGAAAAAAAAACACCACGCGCGACGAAGAAGAAGATCTGCTTTGGCCAATCATGGAAGCACCTGCAGCTGCGGCAGGTTCTGCTAATTCTCCGGTCACAAATGACGAGATTAACAGTGGCGACATCAACCGGTATTTTAACCCAAACTGAAAGTGGCTGTTGTTTACTGTTGCCATGGCGACATGTCTTTTCCCAGACGAAGTGGTTTTTGTGCGTGTGTGTGTCTAAACGCCACGGCTACACCGGCATGCTGCCAATACTCTAGGGTGGCCATTCGTCCGGCTTTAGGCCGAACTGTCCGGTTTTTCAAAGCCCTGTCCGGCGTCCTTGTCCTCCTTTTTGAGACCCCCCCGCCGGTCATAGGTCCGCCCGCCGGTCATAGGTCTGTGGTGTGTTACTATTTACTATTAAATACTTTTACTTTTACTTCTAATACTTAAGTACATTTTATATCAGAAAATTACTTTTGGTACTTAAGTACAGTAAATGTCAGGTACTTTCAGACTTTTACTCAAGTAATATTCTAAAGGGTGACTTTTACTTCTACCAAAGTCATTTTCTGGTAAGATACTTGTACTTTGACTCAAGTATCGCTTTCAAGTACTTTATACAAGACTGCGAGTTGGGATGAGAACGTGTTGGTTTTGCACTTCACGCTGCCGCCGCAGCGCCGCGGTAAAGCACAACAATGTTATTCAAGAGTGTTTCTCCTTGTCCAGGAAAAGTATCGAAATCGCAATTCTCAACTTGGTATCGGTATTGTGACAACACAAATACACAGAGGACTGAAGTGACTGTGTTCAGCGTTCAGTCTGTGTTTCTGAAGTCTACCGCTGTCGTTGATCCGACTCTCAACATAGGCGTGCTTCGGTGCGTGTTTTGAATGCGTGCGTGATGCTGCTTTGTGTGTTAAAAAAACAGGAAAACGCGGAGTGGATTTCTATTTATATGGGTATTCCCCCTACTGATAAAGTGGAACGGATTTGATTGTGAAGCAATGGAAAGAACGCTGGACTAGTAGACCAGTCATGCACTAATATTTTTGATGGCAAATGTGGGGGGGTCCAAACGACTTTTTTGCAAGGGTGGGGGGGACGTGTCCCCCCCCAATTATATTATGGTGACGCCCATGCGTTCATGGACAGGACAGTGAAGACAAACAGGAAAGTGTGTTGAACGAGAGAGGGGAATGACGTGTTGCATAGGACTGCGGGTTGGGAATCAAACCTGGGTCGGCGTATTGCCTTTGTGGTTAGCGCGCCACCTGTGCACCAAGCATGTTGAAATACCAGCTAATCTTCTGTGGGCAGATGACCGGAGGAAAAGTGACACCTTTCAGAGAGCTAATCGTGGAGCCAGATGGACAGCAGAAGTGAGAGAGAGAGAGAGAGAGAGAGAGAGACTCTCGGACAGGATGAGCGAAAAAAGACGTGTAAAGGTAAAGTCAGACACAAAAGGAAAGTAAATCACATTTCTCATTTCACTCACTTCTCAGTCACAGATTTTTCTCTATTTTCCTCATAAATCCATTCTCTTAATATCCCTTTGGCTGAGGTGTGGTGTGGCTGCAAGAAGACGTTTGACAGTAAACTTTTGAGTTTTGAGGTATAGCCACAATGCGCCGTTTGTGAAGTGCATGGACAGTGACAAACTTTAGCTTGAATCGACCTGATACATGAATTTCTGTTCGTGCCACATATAAACAGGTGCATCTACTTTACATCTCTCTCCCCCTCTCCCCCATCTCTCCCCCCCCCCCCCCCCCCCCCCCCCCCCCCCCCCCGAGAGTGGAGCCCTGGGCTGGCAACACTGGTGTCCTGCCCCTTGTGACACACAGACTAACACACACACATTCAGAGAGACATACACTCCCCCACACACCATTGATACATTCATACCTCACACACACTGTAGACGCACGCACGGAGACTCCAACACACACACACACACACACACACACACACACATTATAGCTTGTCCATTGTGCTTTTTTAAAATGCTAAACGTCACCTTTCAGTATCACAGGGTCCTTCTCAGCAGCTTGGAGATAGAACTCCCCAGACACTCCTCCATTATAACACTGTGATAGGCCCAGACACACACACACACACACACACACACACACACACATCTAGACTAACACAGTCTCACACACACACACACACACACACACACACACACACACACACACACACACACACACACACACACACACACACACACACACACACACATCTAGACTAAGAGTCACACACACACATACACACACACACATCTAGACTAACACAGTCACACACATACACACACACACACACACACATCTAGACTAACACAGTCACACACACACACACACACACACATCTAGACTAACACAGTCACACACACACACACACACACACACATCTAGATTAACACACACACACCTAGTCGAACACACACAGATCTAGACTAACACACACACACACACACACACACGTTTGCATACAGACACACACGTCCACAAAGCTTTGTGTAGACGCCACAGTTAAAAGGTACACACATGCATGCACACACATTGTACTGTCTTTTAACGATCCATTGAATGTTTTTTAACATTAATTATGAATGGCCTTGTGTTTGAAGGCTGCTGCTGTAGAAATAAACGTGCCAGCCTACACCATGCCAGTCCTACGCAACAGTATGCCCCTTCAAATACTAAAAGATAGGATCAAATTAGGATCCACACATGATGACATATTGGCCTCGGGGGTTCTGTGGCCCCCAGGGGCCCCGCAGACTTCTGCCCTCTGTGGTCGCATCGCCACGGAGACAAGAAGTTTTCCTCTCCTGGTCCAGAGGTGTCCTATAGCATGTTCTGTGTAACACGCCAAGATATTTGGTTTTACAATTACATTTTAGGGCATTTAGCAGACGCTTTTGTCCAAAGCGACTTACAATAAGTACATTTGTCAGTAGAAAGTAGAACAACAATATATCACTGTCGGTATACAGCATGGATAGCTAGGCTATGATGCTATATGATGCTAAGTGCTATTTCATTGGCAGGGCGTACGAACATACAATAAGTGCAAGAGGTTTTTTGTTTGATGTTTAGAAAAAAAAACCTGGCTTCCTGGGACTTGTCAAAATCTCGGGAGTACCTCATTATCTTGTCCGAGGTTGTTTTGTATTAACCACAGAACTGGACAGCTCCTGTCAGATCAACGTACGTTGTGTCGCACATCCATCAGCTGTAGTTTAGATCAGGGGTTCTCAAACTAGTTTGACGAATGAACCCGCCTCTCAGATGCTCTTTCAGCCAAGTTCCCCTTTCACCAGCACAAGAAGGGAATAAAATGAAAATTAATATAAATGTTTGTAACATTAAATGTGTAGTGCGAATGCATAAAAGAAAGATATTAAGGTGGTATTCAGATTTAACACATTTTATTATGGTGGCATTAGGCTTATGAACACTTCTTCATAACCATTATTAGAACAACATTAAATCCCCTGGGAGATTTCAGGGTGTACTTGTTTTTTCTTGTTTTTTCTACTTCCTGAGTACATCTGTCTGTTTTATTTTTTTCATTTGTATTTATTTGTATATTTTTATTTATTCCTGGATTTAACTCCCTGGATTACAGGTAATCAGATGTGTACCACTATTTGCATTTGTATGTGTATTACTTACTTATTTGTATATGCTACTACATACACATTGTTCTCTCTCTCTCTCTCTCTCTCTCTCTCTCTCTCTCTCTCTCTCTCTCTCTCTCTCTCTCTCTCTCTCTCTCTCTCTCTCTCTCTCTCTCTCAAAAATAAAAAGTACAGCAGTATGTACATTTGGTGGGGGGTATGCAAGTGTGTGTGTTTGGAGGGGGGTCATGTGACCTCTGAACTTGTGTGTGTGTGTGTGTGTGTGTTTTCCAGTGTTCATCACAGCTGGGTGTTTAGTTCAATGGGCGAACTTCCTTGTGTTCAATAAACTGTGTGTGTGTGTGTGTGTGTGTGTGTGTGTGTGTGTGTGTGTGTGACGATAACCTCACACACTAACCCCAGACATTGGGGTCTTCTTCTATCTGCCCGCTCTTTGATCCTTTTACACACACATAGAAACACACACACACACCATTTGTGATTTTAATGAAGTTAATCTCCAGGATCGCCAGGTCTTTGAGCCGGTAAATTAACAGACGCAGTTTAATCTCTCTCTCTCTCTCTCTCTCTCTCTCTCTCTCTCTCTCTCTCTCTCACTCTCTCACACTCACACTCACACACACACACTCACACACACACACACACACACACACACACACACACACAAATATAGAATAGGTTTAATACAATATATACAATAAAACACCCATATCACATATTGTGTGTGTGTGTGTGCACACGCATATGTACGTGTGTGCATACGCACAAGTGTGTGTGTGTGTGTGTGTGTGCATGCGTATGTGCGCGCATATGTGTGTGTGTGTGTGTGTGTGTGAAATTGGTTTTTCCTAGAGGATTAAAGGATTAAAAAGGCAGCAAGGCCCTTACAGCCCCTCCCCCCCCCCCCCCCATATTCATTACATCACATACAATAGACCCCCCCCCCACACACACACACACACATACACACACACACACACAGACACACACACACAAAACACCCTAATCACTTCAAGCAGCAATGCTCCCGATCTCACAAGCCACTGGTCATTACACATACACACACACACACGCTATTATTGTCATTATCCACACTATTATCACATGTGATAAATACTGGATTAAAAATAAATGAATCAAAATCACTAAAGGAGTTGAGGTGGGGGTGTTGGGTAATCCCATGAAAGACATTCTTGCAGACACACTGGTTGAGAAACATGTCCGACAGTTTTCCTCTTCATATTTTTTTTTCATCAACAGTTTACAGTTATTTACAGTAAGTCTATAGGTGTGTGAAGCCCCTCACAGATCCTACTGTGTTTTGTCCCTCTTGATCTTACGAAGCGGAGAGAGAGAGAGAGCGCGAGAAAGAGAGAGAGCGAGAGAGAGAGAGAGAGAGAGAGAGAGAGAGAGAGAGAGAGAGAGAGAGAGAGAAAATACTGACTTATCCTGATACCCAGTTTTATAGTCTAATTGTATTACCATGAGAAGATAGGCCGTTAAAATGATCACAATGAGGTTAGAAACCTCAGAGAGAAAGAAAAACTAGTTTTACTTTAAACTTCCACATACTTCAACGTAACAACCCTCAGTTAGAGTGTTTCAAAAGGTATTTTGAAAGCATAAGCATATCGTGATATTTATCGATATTGTGTAAAATTTAAAAAAATGTAAAAGTTATAATATTTACTATTAAGTCAGTCAGCGGACGCGGAAAGCCACTGCCAAACCAAAGGCTGTGGGTTCAAATCCCAACGCCCATGAGTGGCAAGATTCCCTGACCCCTACCTGCTACTTCATGACACGGGTCTAAACAACTTCACTGTACGTCGCTTTGGATAAAAGCCTGAGCTGCATCGTAAGACAGTGACATGAGGTCACCTCACACAAATACAATGAAAAGTCCACCGACACAACCAGCATGAAACGAACATCCTCAAGTTTTTGATGCCACCAGTCGCCTGAACAGCCGATTCACTCGGCGACCCTCCGCTCAGTTTGCCTTCCTCTGAAATTTACATGCGGGAGGTTTCTCTGGACCACGGCTGAATGGACTTTTTGTGCAGAACATGGAAACCCCTGTGGTAAATACAGGGGTCTTAACTCTGAGGGGGCTACTGTACTCTGTGCTACAGAGTACACACACACACACACACACACACACACACACCGTGTGGGTACCCACAGACAAGACAGGGAGCTATTTACGCACATCATTATTCATTGCCGTGTTCTCCCTCCCTGGGACATGAACATGAAAAACACACACGTCAAACACAAACACATACTCATATGCATTTAGGCACGCGCACACACACGCGCACACACACACACACACACACAGTATTCCCTCAACTTTCTTGTCACAAAGAGGCTTCTGTATGCAAAAAATAACAACTATTACACACTAACTTTCTCTCTCTATATCTCTCCATCCGTCCCTCCCTCCCTCTGCTACCGTTCCTTCACGTTGTAGCGCTCTACTGCGTACAATCGCTCTGGGGAGGTGTGTGTGTGCGTGTGTGTGTGTAGGGGCGAGGTCCTCCCTGGTTGCCATCGGTTACACTCTCGTCCTTGAGGTTTTTTTGGTTTTGATTTTTTTATTGAATTGTTTTGTTGTCAGAAGTTTGTTTGTTCGCTCTTTCCGGATAAGAGAACTCATGGTAAGGAAAGAGAGAGAGAAAGAGAGAGACAGAGAGACTATTTCCCTGGATTTCAATGATGATGACGTCAATCTCAAAATCGATCGACCGATCCCCATCTCGTCAATTCCTGACTTTTTACAGTTTTAAATACTGGTCATCATGCCGTCCAACAACAGAAGGCAGCCCTGCATGACATGTGCTCCCTCTCCTCATGCCATCGACCACGGACAGTGAGTTCAGATACACATCATTAATGAAACAGATATGAGTTAAGGGACGTCGCTCTTCAAGCCTACTGGTGAGGAACACATCGGGGCCCAAGAGTTCCATACTAACATGCTATTTAGTACGCTAAAAACTAGGGATGTCCGATATTATCGGCCCACCGATATTATCGGCCGATATTGGCATAAAAAATCAATATCGGAAAATATCGGTATCGGTTTTTAAAAAACGGATACCGAAATCGATACCGAAATCGATTTTGAAATAATTTCAGACATCTGTTATGTTTCAAGTGAGGACGTGGTTTGATGACATCATCAAACGCGCCGCGCCGTCTCAATAACAAGCCTGGGCTGTGCGGCCGTGTAGCGGGACGCTAGTTGTAGCTGTGGTTATGTCGGTGGTTTGGAATTATTTCAAAGTTTCTACGTTGAATAGTAAAATAGGGGTTATGCGCAACATACTAACGCATTCTGCGAAACAGTCTCATCACAACCGGTTCAGGTCCGCTGTACCGCGCTCACATTATTGTATTTATTAATCCGCACTTCCAGACCGTCGCTATGGTCACCGGGGCTTCAGAGTAATGTGTCCGAGGAGAGTAGCCCTCTCCCGGACTCACTCGCTAGCTTTTACCGCTGCTTTTTTTTCTGTTTCATCCATCTTTTCTTCTCACTAACATTCAGATGTTAAAATCAAATAAAACGCCAACAGTAAAAAGGGCTAACTAGGCCAAGTCAATAGCTGTCGCCGTCAGTTCCTACCGCTGCTACCGGCTTTTCCGGCAAGCGGAAGTCAGGAGACTGGTTTCCGGTTTGGTCACGTGACTCTCGGCATAAAGCCTATTGCGGTTTGCAATGAGTGTAAAGCGGAGGTTTCACGTGGCCGCATATATCGGCATCGGTTGATATCGGTATCGGAAATTAAGAGTTGAACAATATCGGTTATCGGTAAAAAAGCCAATATCGGACATCCCTACTAAAAACAGTATGTGAGATTTGTTTTAGTATATCCGAAACCTATGAAACCAATAGGACGTTAAGTGCATACTGGAAATATCACAGTATGAAAGCACCGGACACAACAGTGGCATTAAATATCCCACTCGTATGTGTCCGAAAAGATACACTCCTGTTCCTTCACACAAAAGTATGTCAAACCGTAACACATGATGAGTATGCACACATAGTATGCGATTTCGGACGTAGCATACGACACTCTCCTCACTCCATCCATTCCTCTGCCACTTTCACCCCCTCATCACCCCCGCCCTCCCCTCCCCTCCCTCTGCCCCTCCCCTCCCTCTGCCCCTCCCCTCTAGTTATTTATTTACTCACCTTGACTTAATTACAATGCTAACGAGCCCTAACGAGCGGACATTAACGAAGAGGGGAGGATCGATGCTCGGAGCGGCTGTTAATATCAGCAGTGATTAGTGAGCGTGTTAGGGCACTGACCCTCCATGTGTGTGTGTGTGTGTGTGTGTGTGTCAATAATCCAAGATCCTTATTGATTTTGTGTTTTGGTCAGGAGAGGCTGAAGTATTCTTTCTAGTCTCGTCTCACCAGCATTTTTGTTTCGTTTTTGGATTTGACTATTTTTCGATATTTACAGCGTCTCGATAATCGCAATATATTGATATACATTGCGTTCATTCGAACGATATGAACTGATTGAACAAAAGTTCTTCCAAGAAGTGGCAGCGGACTTCAGACTCTTCTTTCATCTGCTCTCTCCCTCTCTCTGGCTGTCTCTCGCCCTCCACCCCATCTCTACATTTCTCTATCTTTATATTATCTCTCCCTCACCTTCTGTCACTTACTCTTGTCTCCCCTCTCTCTCCTTTTTCAGTCCCACATGTCCATGCACAGGTCAATGAGAGGGAAGTATGACTTTAGCACAACAAATATATTCTGACTGGTCCTGACGAAGCAATGAGCCACTAGAGGCCGTGGTTACTCCGCCTCGGGTTGTGCCTCACCACGCCGCCCTAGCTGTCCTAAAATCACTGTAAATCACGGCCTCAAATGGCTTATTGCTTTTAGAAAATGGTTCCTAAAACGACTATAGACTACCTAGTAAGATTTCACAAAATAAACACATAGCAACATAAAATACATTTATTGAAAACAAATCCTCATTCTTCCTCCAAGCAATACAGTATACAGTAGTTCCTCAAGACAGCAAAATGTTTGACAAGCAACACAGGCTAGCAAAGAGGCTTTAGCATTTAGCTTACAGGCGCATTAAAAATAAAAATGAATTGTTGGGTTGTTGCAGCCACAGGTGTGTGTGTTTATAGAGGTTTTTACAACGGCTTCGAGCCAATCAGAATCAAGGAACGACTTCACACATACGCTAATCAATACTTCATTTGATGAAGAAAACTATAATTAAAATGAACACAACTCCCTCGTCTTATTACTGTTGTACTAATTAGTCGTTTGGCAGACGGTTTCATCCAAAAGAGACTTCGAGTGAATTCAGATCCATGACAGGAAGGAGCAGGTTTATATATGGGGTGCCTACAGGTGAGGCTGAAGACATTGGGGATCAAACCTGGTACCATTTGGCTGGGAGTCTAACACCCCCAATCCTGTCCCCGTTTTTTTTTTTCTGTTTTAGGCAACAGAGGATGGTGTGTGTGTGTGTGTGTGTGTGTGTGTGTGTGTGTGTGTGTGTGTGTGTGTGTGTGTGTGTGTGAGAATCCGGTGATTCTGTCCACAAGAGGACAGGAAGTGGGGGGGGGGGGGGGGGGCTAACAACACACACACTCAACTCACACAAACTCACACAGAAACTTGTGGACTGTGAAGGCAGACATTGTTCCTCCCCAAACAATGTCTTCACTTTGATGTCCCTGATGAGACGCTTGGCCTGCATCTCTCTCTCTCTCTCTCTCTCTCTCTCTCTCTCTCTCTCTCTCTCTCTCTCTCTCTCTCTCTCTCTCTCTCTCTCTCTCTCTCTCTCTCTCTCTCTCTCTCTCACACTTTTCCTTTGGGACATGTCACATAGAAAGTTATTTTATTCAAATGTAACAAATCTATCAGGTAAAAGCATATAAGAATATCGCCTATAGGCCTATACATTGTTTATATATTTTTGTATGTATTATATTTATGTATTTGTACGTATAGACCCATCTAATGAATGTAGAGATGCGAGCCACACACACGCACACGCGCACACACACACACACACTGACACACACACACACTTGAAAGGGTTAAACGTTGAAAAGGACCAAAAAACTTACTTAACCTGCAGCTGACTCTGCTGGCGCTGCTTCTCAATATGGCCTCACACGCTTTTATTGTGAAAGTGTTTCCTGCGTAGGCCTAATCTTTTTTCTTTTTTTTTGGGGGGGGGGGGGGGGGGTTGTTTTCCAAAATATAGCATTTATTTTGTCATTTCTTCTAAAGAAATGATTTTATTTTTATGCATTTCTTTTTTTTTATTAGACATAGGCCTATACGTTTTATTTTGGGTGATGTATGTAGGTCTAGTTTTATTTCATGTGATTTCTTTTTTTTTTTTTTTTTTTTTTTTAAATCAGGTTCACCTTTAGGCCTTTTAATATAAAATCACGTAGGCTTTTACTGAAACATTACATGAATTATAGAAATGATTAACAGCAATATTTAGTAGCCTAATTCATGCATTTTATCTTTTTCCCAAAGAATGTGTTCTAGATTTTGGTGTTTGAAATCGGTTTGGGGATTTTTCATATTCCTTCAAAATGATAAAATTTTAAAAAAATCATCTTCGAATTGCTGAGCCTTTATGATTTGCTTGAAATGACAAAAAAATACAAATGCATTATGTTTAATTTGTTTAATAGTCCAAGCCCATTTAAATATAGGCCTATATTTAAAAATTTATTTTTTCCCTCAACAAATATAAAAAATACATATAAACATAAATAAACCATTATTACCAGATTCAACTCCAGCATTTCTTAACACGATATATAATACATGAAACACAAATATCTCATACAAATCACAACAGTTGAGTAAATCTAATTCTCCGAGATGTGACGGTTCTCCTGCTTGGCCAATGAGTGACGTTAATCCAGGGGTTTGGCGCCCCCTGCTGGCTGTCACGACAACACATCAGACAGCGGTTCACGATGAGGCCAAAGTGTCAGATCATTAGGGTTAAATAGCAGGCAGCATGTTCAAAAAATGTAATACACATACCGCTATAAAGTACATACGCAATAGTTAGATTCACCAAATGGCTCTTATTGAGCTCAAACTACAAAAACAAACCAAATAACTACTTATTTCTGTTTGACAAAATGCATATAACTGGTCAATTATAATTCTCACTACGACCTTTTGTTTCTGTAATGAACATCATGTATTGAAATGCCTCCTGAAGTACTAGAATCTGTACACAATCTCCCATCTGTACCACACTCAACCATGGCTTGGCCTGAATTTAAACCTGTATGAAAAGTACAAAATGAGCATAAAACTACATCGAGGCCAGAAGGATTTTCTAAGAAACCTCCAGAGCCATATTTCCTGCAGCTCTCAGTTTAGCTTTCATATGATTTTCCAACTGGCATCAAGAATATGAAAACAATACTTGAAAGCTACACACGCACATGCACACGCACATCCACACCCACACAAACAAATCATTAGGTAAGCAAGATAATCCAGAATCTGCTGTTTTTCCCTCTGTCAGATCTGTCCCTAGTCGCTGAATGAATATACTCACTCTCTCTATGCCCCTCTACCTCTCTCGGCCCCTCTCTTTCTCTCCCCCTCTGTATCTTGTCACATCCACTATATTATTTTCCATAAAAGAGCGGCTGACTCTGCAGCTGCAGATTACCACGGCAACAGGGAGGAGGAGGGGGGGGATTCAGGTATTCCTTTAAAAAGGGGGGGGGGGGGGGGACGACGACTCCTGTTCCTGAGGGGGGGGGGGGTGTGTGTGTGTGTGTGTGTGTGTGTGTGTGTGTGTGTGTGTGTGTGTGTGTGTGTGTGTGTGTGTGTGTGTATTACACACACACACACACACACACACACACACACACACACACACACACACACACACACACACACACACACACACACACACACACACACACACACACACCTAGAGGCACACACAAAAACTTGCATACACATACACAGGTAGGTGTGTATGTGTGTGTGTGTGTGTGTGTGTGTGTGTGTGTGTGTGTGTGTGTGTGTATGCGCACACACACGCTTATGTTTTGTGTCTATGTGTATGTGTTTCTGTGTGTGTATGTGTGTGTGCGTGTGTGTTAAGGAGGTGTATTTGGAGCTGCGTGGAACTATGTTATCACCACCATTACAGTGCTCTTAACCCAGAGAGAGAGAGAGAGAGAGAGGGGGGGTGAAATTGGAAGCTTATTGTGATTGATGGCTTCCCCATTACCGAGAGGCCCCAATGATATCGGCCCCGACACCAAACACACAGAGAAGAGTAAAAACCCGGGGCCTGACACGACAGGGGAAAAAAAGACAGAGATGAGGGGAGAGGGGAGAGGGGGTGAGGGGAGGAGGGGAGGAAGAAAGGAAGAGGAACATGAGAGAAAGAGAAGAAGAAGAAAAAAACCCTAAAAGGATAAAGATAAAAATACATAGAAAAACAGATTCCATATTGACTGAGAGGTCTCTCTCTGTATCATCTGCTCTGCATTTACCCCCCCCCCCCCCCCCCCGCCACCACCACCACCACCACCACCCCCCCGATGTCAGGTGCAATTTGTACTCTCTCCTCCTCTATTCACTCACCACCCCTCCCCCTCACCTCCCCCCTCCCATGGTTCCCCCATCCCCTCACCCCTGTTCTACAAACAGCACATTTCATATGGCGCAGAGAGAGAGAGAAAATTGGACAGCGTGGTCTATTTCTCTTCGTGTCGGCCTTGAAGGCACAAGTTATGCGAAAACTGTGAGGTGTACGCAAGCCGTGTATTTATCCTCATCTGTCAGTGTCAACCTCTGTACGCCCCCCCCCCCCAACCACCACCGCCACCACCACCACCACCACCACCTCCCCTTTCCTCTCTCTCCCTTTTCTTCCCCGCTCGCTCACTTTGCCCTCCACCCCCGGCGTGATGGATGGCGACCGGCGGAAGTGTCCAAGAGGTCCGGCGATGGCGCCGACAAATGGCCGAGGCCCCGAGGCCTTGGAGTCCAGACAGGCGGGAACCGATCGTTGTTGTCCGACACAACACAACCGTCCCACTGAGCCCTCCCTCCCATCAAACCCTCGTCACAAACCAACCGACCAATCAACGGACAGATCGACCACCGGGCAAACCAATTGACCGACCAATCAAACCAATCGACCAACCAGGGAACTGAACACTCCAACCAATCAACCAATGGGGTTAATTGGTTGGTTTCCTTAATAGGTTAAGGGGGGAGGTACAGGAGCACAGCAGAATGCTAAAGAGGTTCTACCTGCAAGGAGTCAGGAACACAGGCACACTGTGCCCCCCTAACGCCCCCCCCCCCCCCATCAGTGGTGGTCACTGTTGATGTGTGTGTCAGCATCGAACTGAAACATGCACATTCCCTCTAAATGCACTTTAAGGGGTTTGCTGCTAAACTGTCATTTCCCCCCGTATTGATATGATTTTAGTTGCATCAGGTTTCTTTAAGGGGATTTTAATCCTTTCTTGTTGCACTGCTGTGGGCTGGGAGGAACAGCATTTCATTGTGGTTTTTTTTATGTATGCAAGTACACAAGAGAATGGCAGTCAACTAAACCTTGAACCTTGAATCACCCGACCAGCTAGCAGAGTGTGCAGCCAGCGACTATAGTGAGGCTCCAGGGATGTCAGGGATGGGACTGGACCGCTAGGGATGCTGAAAGAGAGACACTTAGGGGAAGAGGCTCCAAACAAAGAGGGAAAGATATAAAGATAGCCGATGAGATTGAGACAGTAAAAAGATTAGTTGAGGGAGTGGGGGAGAGGGAGACAGAGAGAGAGAGATGCAGAGAGAGAGAGAGAGAGAGAGAGAGATTCAGGGAACGGGACGGGAGTGCAAACACGACGGAAATAAGTGATACCACTTCCAGACAAGGCGGACATACATAAAGACGGGGGGGGGGGGGGGGGATGTGAACCAGGCAGAAACAAGGCGTGAGTGGCAGACGGAGAGAGAGAGAGAGAGAGAGAGAGATAGTGAGCACAGGCACAAGTGTTATATTCATTACTTTAGACGGCGTGTCAGGCAGCTTCTTTGCGGACGAGCTGTTCAAGGGGGAGCGGGTGGAAAAAGTCGTTGAGCTCGCTACATGACATGAGCTAAGAATGGCATTCAAACGTCAATGACACACACACACACAAACACACACACACACACACGTGCGGTAGAAAGCTACGTGTGTTTAACGCTTAAGTACACGCTCGCATCGCTTTATGTGCAAGAGCGTGCTTTTTTGCATCTTAATCCGTGCACATGTGTGTGTGTGTGCGTGTGTGTGTGTGCGTGTGCGTGTGCGTGTGTGCTTATGTCTATATGAATTGCCGTATACATGGGTTTTTCTACATCTGTGCGCAAAGCTGTGTGTACATATTACAGAACCAGTCGGGAGGGAAATTGACTTCCCCCACCACCACCACCACAGACACAACACACAGGCGGGTAAAGTAACCGTGAACAAGGCAGACAACATGCTCCTCTGTCAAAACCAAACCAAGGTGGCGGTCAATTAGGGGTGAAGTGGAATATGGCGCCGCCGTCACCCACCCCAACGTGTTGCATTATGGGGTAAAACTGTTCACAGGTCGCGCCACCGCCATGCGCATAATATTAGTCCCAGTAGACTGTTACATGGAAGGAGATATAACGGCATGATGGAGATGCACCTCCTGTGCTTCGCTCTCCATGGAGGCCTCAACATCCACAATACACCTCTCTCTCTCTCTCGCGCTCTCTCTCTCGCCTAGGAAAAACAAGTGACAGCTGCTATGTGTGTGTGTGCACGCATCCCATATGCTAGCTGCTCACCTGCAGCTAGCGAGTGCAAGAGGATTAGCGGCTACACCGGTACTTATTAAAAGTGGATTTAGTTGACAACACGACACCCCCCTCCCCCCCTCCCTCCCCTGCCAACACCTCCACCTCCCTCATCTTCCCACCCCCACCCAGCAGCAGCAGCAACAACAACAACCTCAGTGTTAGTCGACCCGGACATGTCTCCACCACCACTATGCTGTACGGAGGATGTTATCCTCTATGTTATCTTCTAATCTTATCTTATAGAGTGGTGCAGGGATGACGTATTTTTGTAGGCCAACCCGGAAGTTAGCGTCGCCCTGGGTTCCCTCGACAACAAGCCAATCGGTTTTTTCCATTGGATTTTGCATTATTGCAGAAAATAAGCTTTGTGGCAAACAAAAGTTTATGATACTCACACGTTTTGTTAAACGAGATAATCTTCACCAATGAACACTACTTTTATGATTTTTGAAGCGTAAATGCAATCGCCAGAAGTTTTTTAAGACACATAAAAGCTTCAAAATTCACGAGTGGGGTATAGGTATATGTATTTTATGTCGTAGACCAAAACGTGTAAATCTCTTAACCTTGTGTTAACCACAGACCTTATTTCAGCCATCTTACCAAAAACCCATTAAAAAAACCCATTGACTTCGAGACGAGGGAACCGGAAGTGCCAAAATGCTAACGGACTTCCGGGTTTTAGGACTCATTCCTGCACCACTCTATGGTGTCGTGACCCTGAGAGTAAGACAACGTTACGCAGATTCTGAGTTTAAAGGGGAACCGTCACGCCTGCTATAGAAAACAACGGTCCGCCATTTTCTAATATTTGACCATACTGCTTCAGACACATCCACTCCGTTTATGCAGAAATAAATCACGGAAAAGGTCAGATTCAGAAAACTGACATAAATGCCAGTCCAACTTTTACCGATGTTTTTGGGGGCGGAAACAGTGTTGATGTAGCAACGAGCATTAACCAGTTGGCCTACTGTCTTGTACTAGAAAATAGAAAATTGTAAAAATGTCTACGCTAACTTACATTGGGAAACTTTTCTACAGCGCTGCTTGTTGAGTCAAACACCAACTTCTCCTGACGAACAATGCTGCCGCAAAAGAAAAAGCGCAGACTTATAACTCGTATACTATATTACCTGCGGTTAATCCTTAACCCCATTTCCATAATGGATGAGGCAGTTGGTTGCTCAACATAACAGAAACAAACGTACGCACACACACACACGCACAAAACATAACAAGGAGACTTTTGTCCTTAATTGCTTGCCGTAGCTGCAGCCAAACAGCAGGCAGGTAGTATTAATCTACATTAGAGAATAAAGTAGAGACAGTTCCCAGAGGTGTTTTCTGCCGACTCATGCCTTCTCCAGGCTCGGTGCTATTACACTGGATAACGTTAAAGCCGCAGTCATTACTTTAAAAGAGAGGAGAAAAAAATAAGAGAAATAATCAGTTTTTTTCCCCATTCTACGATACACAAGTTGGACCCCTGCCGGGGAGACTTAAATTGGATATACATAAATTAAATGACTGAAATTGCTCACATTATTATAAAATATTCTAAAATAACTAATAAATGACTCCCGCCTCATCGAGCGTCTGACACAACACGATTACATGAACGCAAAACACAACAAGACCAACACACCTATACCTATTTGACACAGGACCAAAACACAATATGATGTTACAGTATACCAGAAGAACATTTAGAAGATTTAAATCTTATGAATCTTAAGCCCCTTTTAAATCACAGATGGGAAATCTGGGATAAATAAAACTGCAGGTATGCACACATACGCACATGCAAACGCAAACTCACAGGCGTACAGCCAAGAAGCACAAATTGAGACACACAAACACAGTCCCAAACACACAAATCCACACACACACACACATACACACATGCACTCACGAAAAGCACACATACACCACACACATGCACACACACACAGGCATTCCCTCCACAAATCAGCACAAAATGCACACACACACATGTACACGCCATACCACGCAGTGTAGGGACAGTTGGGTCTCGCTGGGAGGTCTGGGGGGAAGGAGGGGGGAGCTGGCATTCCACAGACAAGTGTCTCGCACCTGCCGGCCCCAGCTCGGCCCTTACTGGATCTCGGGGCCCGGGGCCCTGCCAGCGGATTAACACCGGCCCTCCAAACCCCAAGAACTGAGAGAGAGAGAGCGAGAGAGCGAGAGAGCGAGAGAGAGAGCGATCTGGACATGGGTCTACTGTATCTCTAGATGGAGAAGGGGGGGGGGGTAAGCAAGACAGGGAGAGAGTGAGGGAGAGAGCAGGAGAGGGAGACAGTGAGGGAGAGGGAGTAGAGAGAGCGGGTAAGATAGAGAGGAAGGAAGAAGAGAGGAGGGAGAGAAACTCATTTTGATGTGGAACTCAACACTAACTCATTGTGTGGGAAATATGTAGGCACGCACACACACGAACGCATGCACACACACACACACACACACACACACACGCACACTTCCAGAGTGCAGTAAACTATTAACACATGCACCTGTCTGACACACTAGTGGAATATACATTCAAATATTTATATATTGGCTTCCTGTGTGTGTGTGTGTGTTTCCATCTGTGAGGAGATAAACACACAACTCGGTTGATTATAGGCAGACAGGACAGTCTGATAACAAAAATACCAGGCAAAGATGAAACATTGAATTGAATGCGTGTTTACGTGGAAATTGAAAAATCATGCAAGACTTCTCACTGCTTCGTTCAACCTGATTACTCTTCATCCTCCTCCATTGTGTGTGTGTGTGTGTCTGGCCATGTTCATTTAACAACACTAGCAGCTGTTGCGCAACATTTCTTTCTTTTTTTTTTTACAGGAGGTGGGTGAGGATTACTTCATTCATTAAAAAGCCTTCACACTAGGGCTGGGCAACACGGACAAAATCTTCTATCCCGATACCGGTCATTTAATATCTCAATAACGATTTCTTATGATGTAGCATATTTTCTGGTCATTCAGTAAATAAATAGTCTATATAAAATAACCACATGGTAAAGCCTATTTTGTATACTCCAGTGTGAATTAATACATGAAGTACTGAGTATTTTCTAATTTTTTTCATCACTTTACAGTAATACAGCCTTTACAACCATGGAAGAGACAACACTTACACCATATGGCGATACTACGATATCCAAAATCTAAAATATCTAGTCCCATATCACAATATCAATATAATATTGGTATATTGCCCAGCCCTACTTCACACAGAAGCCTCTTCTGCAAATTTTACATAAAACATATTTTAGGTATTTAAAAGCAACACATTTGAAAAACTGAAAACAGGACCTATTTTTTGCCAGTGATGCTAAGTGATGAATAAAAGTGTGTGCGTGCATGTGTCCATGCGCGTCTGCATGCAGCTGCAACAGACTGCTGAAGACACTAGAAAACACGGTCATGAGTGAGAGAGAGCATTTAAAAAAAAGGTACAGATAGAAAAGGAAAGTGACTGAGAGAGTTGGACAGTTGGCGGTGGAATCGAGGAAGACCCTGTCTTGATAAGGGAATACACAGTATATCCTATATATATACACACATCTTTTAAACACCCATCTCTCTCTCTCTCTGTCTATTTGTCACCCATGTTTTCAGTTTAACTGCAGGGCCTTCACGTATCAGCAGCACCCCACCACCCCCACTCCTTAAACTAAAATAAATCTTCTGCCATGAACTCACTACACCCCCCCACCCACCACCTCCCACCTTAACCCATTAGAGACAGATGACTACAAGTAACCCCACACACACACACACACACACACACACACACACACACACACACACACACACACACACACACACACACACACACACACACACACACACACACACACACACACACACACACACACACACGCACACCTCTGACCCCATCCCTTGTTGCCAATTAACCCCCCACCCACTTGTGTGTAGAAGCTGCTCCCGTTTAATTCCCACATGGCTATAAAAATACCCCCGTCCCCAGTACTACCCTTAAATTACCCTTGTGATGGTAAATTAAAAGAGACTTTGATTAAGTGTTAATGTATGAAGGAACGATTTGGTGACTGTGTTTTTAAATGTGTAATATGTGTTTTTCCTTTTTGTTCTGCATGTCAATTTATGTAGCAATGGAGACTAAAGGTGAGGCTGCTTTAAAATGTTTTATTTAGTGGGACATTATTTAATATAATACATTTCAAGGTGTTTTATGCGATTCCATTAGCAGGTAAATAGACACTGCTACTGCAGAGACTAAGACTAATACAAAGAATAGCCTCCAGGAAAATTCACAAGTGTATTTCACCTGTAATTAGCATGTGTATTCCCCTACCATTCTACGCAACCCCCCCACCCCCCCCTACATTTTCACCTCATTATCACAATTTGATCATAGTTAATAAAAAATAATAAATGTGAACTAGGCAAGTCATCTTTAAAATTTGAATCTGCTTTCAACCTGTAATCCATCTGCTTCTATTCATTTCTTAGATCAGTTCTATAAACTCATGCTAAATGCTATGCTAAAGAGATTTGCACAGCCTGTGCTTCATTCCATGACGGTTACAATGTCTACAAGAGAAGCAAGCTGAAAGTAATTTGAATTTTAATCACAATAGTCTTTCACTACTTGCTTGTAAACACACTTCAAAACGGGAACACTATGGTACAAACTAGAGATGCTAAAAATACCACACACTCTTCGATGTTGCTGTAGATTTAGCAGCACAGTACTGTAAAAACCTACAGTACAATACCACATTTCTTCATTACAGTAAAATACCTTAGTTTATATTGCATTCTGGGTAATTTTGATTAAGCGGGTTTACTTAGTGTATTTTAGGCTTGCTGTAACCTTGCTGTAACCTGGCTGTAATGTGCCATGGCAATAATACAGGATTGCTGTAAATAGCGAAAGTGTGACCCTAACTTCCCACTTCCTTGACATATACTGGAGAAGGAGAACCGTTGCTACGGTGGATTTCTGGAAGTTCGGTCTATTTTATGTTTTTTATGCAAACTTTTATCATGAGTTTTTAGGATTTTACGCTCTAGTGTACTGCAACATCGTTTTCTTAGTGTGGGATGAGACTGCAAAGTGAGCCAGCTAATGTTGCAATCTCCTCCCACACCGAGTCATATTCTAGCTAACCCCCTTTTGTCAAGTTATCTTCAGATACATTTTAACGTTAGTTGAGTTACCCTTAATCCCAGTTTACAATGTTAATGAGTGATTTGGGGTTAGAGATATTGGGTTTGATTCTCTGTTAGGCTTTTGAAGTGTGCTCCATTTGTCTTTGCACCCTGGGGAGGGCATCCCTGCTACAAGGCGTTGGTGCGGTTTATGTGTTTTCTGTAACTATTAGCCATAATAATACAGGTTTTTAAACTTTAAAAAATTTATTTTGCTACAGAATTTTCACCATTCACCATTTCACCATTTCTCTCTTGCGCCCTCTGTCCATCTCTGTGGCTAACAGGTGTTGTCCTGTGGCTAACAGGTGTTGTCCTACTTGTCTTTGTTACAGTGTGTGTGATCTGAGTTTCACCATTGCTGTCCAGTTTATCATCAGTGAGGGGTCCGATCTTCACTGGGGTCCCAGGCAGACATTCCAGTCCACTTACCCACTGAAGTCATCCCAGCCAAGTTTTTAGTATGTCCAGCTACAACTGCAAGTCATGCAGTTTCTCAACCTCTCTTAAATGCTTTCACCACACATGTAAAAGTACACAGGAATGTGGCTAATCACTGCTTGGCATGGTACCCGAGTGCCCTTGCACTTTTAAGAAATGTTAATCTTTCATGTCTAAAAACTAATTCGAAAAATATTTTTAAAAGTTGAAATGTATTGATTGAATAAAACTATTTTTTTAAATTAAGAACATTGTTTGGATTGCCTTTTGATTTGTTATGTTATTCTTAGTTAGTAATATTACAATATTAGTAACTAGAATATAATATATATATAATTATTAGTAATAATCATAATAATTATTATAATTAGTAATAATTAGCACTAATATATCTGGAGATATTACAGTACAATACAGTAAAATACTGTTTTGTAGTAATACAGTATTGTTCTATATACTGTAAATTGAATTACAGTACACTTACAGTAGTTTATTGTAAATTGAAATACAGCAAGTGCTGGCAACTGTGCTGCCAGTAATTTACTGTAAATATACAAGGAAATCGTTTACAGTGCAACTCATACATAGCTTTACCACATAGCTCCACAAGATAATGACATGAGCTGAGAGTTAGTGACGTAAAATGGCTGCCTTGCAGTATAGAAACTGTTTTCACCCAACCCTGATGTAATGCAAGAAAAAAAAGGCAACATAATAAACACAAAATATATTTTTAAATCATGTTTATTTATGAAGCAACAAGTGTTGAAAATGCTTTAGCGATGACGGTTTAATTAACATTCAAGCCGTCGAGGACTAAAACTCAAAAAACTAGTGGGCAAAAGGAGAAACCTTAAAGAGGGTTCACTCGGCTCACAAAAATAAACTATACAACATTAATAACATCAAATGAAGAGATTTGTCCAGACACACTTGTCTTCCACCGACATGTGTTGTGACACCATTTGTTGACAAAACACTATTTTACCAAAACAAAAGCGTACAGTGTAGGTATTGTGTAGTAAGCAGAGTTGTGGCTACTGGTTAGGCCAGGGCTGCCGTAAGCGGGAAAGTTAGGACGATTACAAGGGCCCAGCACTGACAGAGAGCACACCATTATTGGAGGGGGGGGGAGGCCCAATATTATATTATTGGGCCCCAAATCTCTAGCAGCGCCCCTGGGTGTGGCAGGTGGACCCAGCCTTCCACCAACTAGAAGGGAAGGATTTTTCATTAATAGCACATTCAAGGACATTCAAATACCCAAAAATGGAGCCACAGCACCACCTGGGGTTAAACTCAGCTTATTACAGCTAGTCATTTGGCAGATGCTTTTATAAAACTTGCAGGTGAAACGCTTTTGTCCAAAGCGACTTACAATAAGTACATTTGTCAGTAGAAAGTAAGGGGGAGGGAGTAGGGGAGGGAGGCTAGAGTTGCTGCATGAAAGCACTCTTGCTCCAACACATTAGACAAGTCAGTAGTGATGTTCCCAGTAAAGACTGGTCTACAGGCATTTTATGAACATCAGCAGGGATTAGGTCATTTGCCTTTTCCAATACATTTGTCGTACCTTTAAGAGATGGACGTACACCTTCATCACAGCTCTCACCTGGTTCTCTGCACAATGGCCACCCATATGCTGAGAGAGGGGTGAAGCGACACAGCCAAGATGATAAAGTTTAGGTATTAGGTTAGAGATGGTTAAGTTTAGGTATGAGGTTACAGATGGTTAAGTTTAGGTATGAGGTTACAGATGGTTAAGTTTAGGTATGAGGTTACAGATGGTTAAGTTTAGGTACTAGGTTACAGATGGTTAAGTTTAGGTATAAGGTTACAGATGGTTAAGTTTAGGTATGAGGTTACAGATGGTTAAGTTTAGGTATGAGGTTACAGATGGTTAAGTTTAGGTATGAGGTTACAGATGGTTAAGTTTAGGTACTAGGTTACAGATGGTTAAGTTTAGGCATTAGATTACAGATGGTTAAGTTCAGGTATTAGGTTACAGATGGTTAAGTTCAGGTATTAGGTTACAGATGGTTAAGTTCAGGTATTAGGTTACAGATGGTTAAGTTCAGGTATTAGGTTACAGATGGTTAAGTTCAGGTATTAGGTTACAGATGGTTAAGTTTAGGTATTAGGTTACAGATGGTTAAGTTTAGGTATTAGGTTACAGATGGTTAAGTTCAGGTATTAGGTTACAGATGGTTAAGTTTAGGTATTAGGTTACAGATGGTTAAGTTTAGGTATTAGGTTACAGATGGTTAAGTTTAGGTATTAGGTTACAGATGGTTAAGTTTAGGTATTAGGTTACAGATGGTTAAGTTTAGGTACTAGGTTACGGATGGTTAGTTTAGGCACTAGGTTACAGATGGTTAGTTTAGGTATTAGGTTACAGATGGTTAAGTTCAGGTATTAGGTTACAGATGGTTAAGTTCAGGTATTAGGTTACAGATGGTTAAGTTCAGGTATTAGGTTACAGATGGTTAAGTTTAGGTATTAGGTTACAGATGGTTAAGTTTAGGTATTAGGTTACAGATGGTTAAGTTTAGGTATTAGGTTACAGATGGTTAAGTTTAGGTATTAGGTTACAGATGGTTAAGTTTAGGTATTAGGTTACAGATGGTTAAGTTTAGGTATTAGGTTACAGATGGTTAAGTTTAGGTATTAGGTTACAGATGGTTAAGTTTAGGTATTAGGTTACAGATGGTTAAGTTTAGGTATTAGGTTACAGATGGTTAAGTTTAGGTATTAGGTTACAGATGGTTAAGTTTAGGTATTAGGTTACAGGTGGTTAAGTTTAGGTATTAGGTTACAGGTGGTTAAGTTTAGGTATTAGGTTACAGGTGGTTAAGTTTAGGTATTAGGTTACAGATGGTTAAGTTCAGGTATTGGGTTACAGATGGTTAAATTTAGGTATTAGGTTACAGATGGTTAAGTTTAGGTATTAGGTTACAGATGGTTAAGTTTAGGTATTAGGTTACAGATGGTTAAGTTTAGGTATTAGGTTACAGATGGTTAAGTTTAGGTATTAGGTTACAGATGGTTAAGTTTAGGTATTAGGTTACAGATGGTTAAGTTTAGGTATTAGGTTACAGATGGTTAAGTTTAGGTATTAGGTTAAAGATGGTTAAGTTTAGCTATTAGGTTACAGATGGTTAAGTTTAGCTATTAGGTTACAGATTGTCAAGTTTAGCTATTAGGTTACAGATTGTCAAGTTTAGCTATTAGGTTACAGATGGTTAAGTTCAGGTATTAGGTTACAGATGGTTAGTTCAGGTATTAGGTTACAGATGGTTAGTTTAGGTATTAGGATAGAGATGGTTAAGTTTAGCTATTAGGTTGGAGATCAATCGAAAACCTAATGTCTCCAAGCCAAGAAAGAAATTAGGAGTGGCATTTCAGTATCTTACCCTTACATCTGGTAAACTGAACGGCTCCTGGGGGGTATACTACGAAGCTCGATTAGTGGGTTAGCGAGGTATGTTGCGCTCAAAGCCTGGGTTAGCTGTCCTACGAAAGTCGCTCTCTTTTAGCGTCACTATATCACCATGGTAACTTATGCTTGCAACCAAACCTGGTCGGGAGGAGGTTTTCAGCTAAGACTTTCCGATTAGATCAGCTATTTAAAGCGAGAGAGTCGCTTCCGAGCCCCTCCTTTTACGATGGCGTCACCTTTTGTAGGTATTCCAGTTGATCTCGGAGCACGGATCGTACAGGGGTCTCTCCGGAGACAGAGAGTCTTTCGGGACAGATCCGATCCCTTGGCATTGCCTGAGGATATTCTTTATGAGAGATACAGGTTCTCATCAGAGGGTATTCGCTATTTGATTGTACTTGTTGGACCTTATGTAGGCAATGCTACAAAAAGAAGCTGTGCGCTTACTGTTGCGCAGTGTGTCTGTATTTCACTGCGATTTTTTGCCACGGGTACATATATGCATACAGTTGGTGATGCCGAACATATCAGCAAAAACACTGTGTGCCGTGCGATACGCAAGGTGGTAGCAGCCCTAAATACACTGCTCAATAAGTTTGTGGTTTTTCCAAGCTTTTTGCCAGCACAAACTGTCAAAGAAGCCTTTTATCAACTTGCAGGTAAATGAAAACACCTGTTTGCGTGAATGAGTGGCGGTATCGCGTCAGTCTTGAGATTCTGCGTGCTGGGTTCGTTTCCCAATTTAAGTGCACTTATGTGTATTTTAATAAGTTATATTTCTTATGTCATATGGAATACTTATTCATTAATGTTATGGAATTATCCAGTTTGGTATATTACACGTTTGCATTTGTAACATTCGACCGTTCTTCAATCCATTTATAGGTTTTCCCAAACTCATAGGTGCCATTGACTGCACTCATGTCCCCTTAAATGCACCTTTAGGGGAACATGAGGCTGACTTTGTCAATAGAAAGTCAACCCATAGCATCAATGTGCAGGTAAAGTATTACCTGGGCTAGATCATGTGGGAAGTGAAATTGCATGCAGGTAGCCTACTAACACTTTGTAATGGTGCTTATATGGCCCAACTATGGTAACATAAATGCCGTTTTCAGATGACTTGCGACCATCAGCTGATGGTGAGTAGCGTGGACGCGAAATGGCCTGGCTCAAGGATTTTCCGGGAGTCAAGTCTTGGCCAACAGTTTCTGCAAGGTGTGGCGCAATACACAAGATCACTAACTGTAAATGTTGATGAAGTCACTGATCACATTATGTTCCAATAGGCCGATATGATGGAGTCATTGTAGGGGACAGAGGTTATGCATGCATGACATTCCTGATGACCTCGTACGGTGACCCACAGACGCCATCGGAGGCCAGCTTCAACAGGGCCCTCAGTACGTGTCGGGTGAAGATCGAGATGACGTTCGGTGTAATGAAAGCAAGATTCAACTGCCTCCGTGGTCTGAGGGTCAAGCCGGAGAGGGCCAGCCAAATCATAACAGCATGTGTGGTGCTCCACAACATAGCCACCATTCGCAAGGAACGAACCCCACATGTGCAATTGGCGGCAGAAGATGTCGTGGACCCGATAACAATTGATCATCCCACGGGGGTGGCTGTACGACAGGCAATAACTGCCCAGTATTTTGGTTAGCGTATATTTGGTTGTAGTTATGGATTTTTTCGTTGCATTTCGATGTCCTCTACGAAATAAGTTGATTTGTTGGTGGTGGGGACCTTTGTTGAATTAATCTTGCCTTTCATTAGAAGAAGTACAATGGACGGAAATACATTTGTTTGTACATATGTATTCATTCAATCGCCGTGCATTTGCTGTGAAAGTAGAACAAAATCATTATTTCTGAGGGTCAGTGTAGCTTAACCAAAGAAAATATAGGTAGCCCAATACAATAATAGCCTACCCTCTCGAGGAGCTGGATCTCGAGCTTTTTAATTTCAAGAAGTTTTTTTTCGTTATCCAGCTCCAGGTTTCGCTTATACAGCGCCCTTACATTGTCAGTTCCAACCTGTAGAAATTATTGGTTAAAATCGTAATTCACTTACGGTCAAAGCCTTGTAGCACACCTTACAAAAGGAAGAAACTAAATTATAAACAACCTTGTCTGACCCACGAGAAGGCCTTGATGAGGAGGTGGACATGGAGGAGGTAGTTGGCTCGTTGATCTCATCTCTCTTTAGAATAAATTATCAAAAGGAAGAGTGATGTGAAACAGTTAAATGCGGTTACAGCACTGCTCGGTTGAGTTTCCCATTGTGATGGCTCTTTAGAACGTCCAAAGGTGCCACCACGTTCGACGTACATTCACCTTATAGTAACTTGGAAGTGCCGTGTCGTCCATTATCCCTTAGGCTACATAACCAACAGCTAGCCTATGTCAGTGACACAATAGGCATTTTCTATTCTGCAATTTCATATTATCTGTGAGAATTGTTAAGAAAAATCACCTCCATAGTCACCCTGGACTCACAGGCCGACAGAGTCTCGTCATCGTCGTTCTGAAAGAATCAGGGAAACTTATTATAGGCCATTCTTTCCAAAATTCTGCTCACATTTAGAAGAATACACAACACTTTGCTTTGACAGTTATAGGCTCGCTACCTCTTCTTGGAGATTGAAGGCCACTGTCGGCGGCTCCCGCAATGTAATGGTGGTCCCTTCAACTAAAATTACACAAATGAATCATCTCACATTTGATAAGGCAATTATGTATGTTCCTTGCCAATAGGCCTACATGAATACATACCGACTACATACACATCTGATACTGAGGCAGTGGGGTCAGACGACGAGCCCCCTGCCACTCCGGCCATCATTGGCCGGAGTGGCAGCGGAAAACCTGGTTTGACTAATTGACTCGTAAGTGAGCTTCGTGGAACCGTTTAACTCTGATTGCGAGTTTCGTCTTTAGCAATCAAGGTTTTCCCAAGAAAGCCTGGATATGTTCAGCGAGCTTCGTAGTATACCCCCCTGGTCTTCCCACAGATCCCAGCATCAGTCCTGGATTTCTAAGATTCATTGGATTTACAGACTCTGTACATCAATCTGTAGAAGAATTTAGAAATTAACTTGGATTGTTTAAAAAAAAAGTTTAATAACTCACCATTATGAAGGCCAGCATGAGTCAACATCAACACAAATCAATCAAAGTGAATAAAGTTGTAGTTCAACCATCAACAGCTTCAGATAATGCCGTTAGAAATTAGTAAACTTTACTTCCCTTTAGACAACTGCTGAGGTTTGTAGGCTACTAATCTTCCAATGGCCTCTTGGAGAAATATGCAAATGTAAATGCATCCAAAAATAGAAATTCGTGTCCATGACTGCTAGCAGCAGATATGCAACTGGATTTGCCAACGACGAGGTTAAGATGATGCATGCCTGTACCAATACTCACCAAACATAAAGCTCACAGCCCACTTTGTTCGCCATATGGTGCCAGAGTTTGTTTGTGCACCATAGTTGTTCACCTTTAGTTTCCAGTGAGTCTTATCAGTTTTTCCATTTTGTTGCCACGGTTAGGCCTACCAATGAGCAGCAGCGGCTAATTATTATTATTATTATTATTATTATTATTATTATTATTATTATTATTATTATTATTATTCACACAGCAGTCATCTTGACTCTCCAGTCAGAGGGGAGAGAACAGGGACACGTGACGGCAGCACGTGTCTGTGCGCGAGGAGACATGGGTGCTGCAGAAGCGAGTGATGTGAGGCGTGTGCACGAATCCACGTGCACACGCCTTACCTGAAGCCAACCAACAGCGTCCAAAACAAACCCAAAACAAAACCCCTTCATAAGATAAGAACATTGGGTTGCTCACTGCGGGGTTCTCGTTGAAGCTCCCCTGTTGGTGGCCACGTGTGTCCGCATGGTTCAGTCCGAGTGGGTCCTTTCCTTTCCGAAAAGTACGATCGCTGAGCTACGCTAAAAACACGGCTGCGCAGTCGCAGAAAGAAAAAAAGGCTTACGTGCGCGCGACTGCGTAAAAGGTAGGCGTACCGTGCGCGTGATTACAGGTGCGCTTAATTGCTAATTAGGTCGAACGCGCTGTGATTGGCTGAGCGAGAAGTTCGAGACGAGGACGAACCGCCTGAATAAAACTCAGGAGGAAACCCTTCAAATGATCATTTCATGTTTATTGTTCACTTTTTATCTTCAGCATTTTGAGTTGCATTTGACGTATGACTTGTGCTATATATAAAGTTTGATGGATTGATTTTGGAGACGGTGAAAGTGGTAAAACATGACTTTATTTGTTTATTAATATGGTGTTTGGAGCTAAAGTAAACACGTACATTAATGCTTGATCACATAGTGAGAGAAAGGTCGTCCCGTATGTTTCTGAACACGGCCATGACATAAAGATAGACTGTATATAAAGATATATATACAATATATGGACGTAACATAAGTGATGCGAAAATACACCTGACGGAACGGTCTGTTGGGAGTCTGTTTCCGCCCGTCGGACATTGTTTGACGCACAGCTAAAAGCTTGGCAGTTAGCCTGCGGAGCGGGGGGGTATACTACGAAGCTCGATTAGTGGGTTAGCGAGGTATGTTGCGCTCAAAGCCTGGGTTAGCTGTCCTACGAAAGTCGCTCTCTTTTAGCGTCGCTGTATCACCATGGTAACTTATGCTGGCAACCAAACCTGGTCGGGAGGAGGTTTTCAGCTAAGACTTTCCGATTAGATCGGCTTCTTAAAGCTGCAGCGCCGCTTTCGGGACAGATCCGATCCCTTTATGAGAGATACAGGTTCTCATCAGAGGGTATTCTTTATGAGAGATACAGGTTCTCATCAGAGGGTATTCGCTATTTGGTCGTCCTTGTTGGACCTTATGAAGGCAATGCTACAAAAAGAAGCCGTGCGCAGTGTGTCTGTGTTTCACTGCGATTTGTTGCCACGGGAACATATTTGCATACAGTTAGTGATGCCGAACATATAAGCAAAAAGGTGCCTTGCGATACGCGAGGTTGTAGCTGCCCTAAATACACTGCTAAATATGTTCGTGGTGTTTCCCAACTTTTTGCCAACACAAACTGTCAAGTTGCAAGTTATCAACTTGCAGGTAAAAGAAAACACCTGTATACGTGAATGAGCGGTAGAGTGGCGGTAGCGCGTCAGTCTTCAGATTCTGCGTGCTGGGTTCGATTCCAAGTGAAGTAGGTATGTGTAGTTTATTTAAAAAAAGTTATGTTTCTTATGTCATATGGAATATTTATTCATTAATGTTACGGAATTATCCAGTTTGGTAATCTAGATGGGGGTAAAAGGCGTGATGATGGACAGGCAACATATGAACCCCGGTCGCTGCATCAGCTCACATCCTAATCCACTACACCGCCGTCGCTATACCTTCCAGCACATGTTTCTTACATATAGGATGTATTTGAAAGGAATTCCCTAAATTACACTAAAGCAAGTTGGAGGTTGCTTTTGCATTTTGCAATCATATGCGTAAGAATTGTTCGCCATTAATCCCAATAGAGTATTGGGATTAATGGCGAACAATTCTTACGCATTCACAGAATCTGCTGTTTTTTGCCAGCATGGGCAACTGTATCGCCCCTTGCCGTTATTTGCTTTTTAAACTCCTCGTATGAGTTCATAATCACTACTTGCTCCTCCTGAGTGACATACACACACAGCCCGTGTTCGCTCCGTCGGATCCATTGCGTCAAGGTGAATGACGTATTGACGTTGGGTTACGCCCTTTTTATGTGAACGCGCATTGAACCTGAAGCGGAAAACCTGGCTTGACAAATGTACCTTTAAGTGAGCTTCGTGGAACCGTTTAACTCTGATTGCGAGTTTCGTCTTTAGCAATCGAGGTTTTCCCAAGAAAGCCTGGATATGTTCAGCGAGCTTCGTAGTATACCCCCCCCCCCCCCCCCCCCGGTGTGAGACCCAGGGTTGAATCCCAACAGGACGGGGGTGTAGACCTCAGGATGTTGTTGGAGGCGGGTGGTATTTTGTTAGAATATAATATTTAATACCTGGATTTGTTCAGATGACGGCTGTACATTTGAATGTACCACCTCCTAAAGGTTAGGCCTGCATAGAGCTGGATGTGATGCTCAACGCATCCACTTTGTTCAAATAAAAAAACTAATGTCAATAATGATGTTGAATTATGGTGGACATTTCTCATTCTTTTTCTTTTTTGTGTTGACATGACATTCTCTGACACCTCCTTGTTTGTCATATCCGAGAGAGAGAGAGAGAGAGAGAGAGAGAGAGAGAGAGAGAGAGAGGGAGACGCGCACAAACACACACACACACAGCAAGAGAGAGAGAGACACACAGCAAGAGAGAGAAAGAGAGAGACACACACACAGCAAGAGAGAGAGAGACACACACACACACGCACACACAGCAAGAGAGAGAGAGAGAGACACACACACACACACAGCAAGAGAGAGAGACACACACAGCAAGAGAGACAGACAGAGAGCTGCATTCCACTTCCCTGGATCAAAGGTTGCTGTGTAAACTCACAGCACTCCCTCTCAAACACACACACACACACATGCTACTGAAATGGCAGAACCACTGAGGACAGGCGGACCCCCGTCCATGCATGAATGGGAGGTATGGAACAGCACAATTTGAGCTGACTAGTTTGATATTGAGTCCTTACCAGTTCCTGATTTGTATGAATTTACTTTCAGTTTCAGTTTCAGTTATTTCTACAGTGGGTGGATCAGTCGACATTTTCTTCTATTTAGTAATTTGCAAAGTAGTAGTTTGAGGGTAACCGATTTAAAGCTTCTAGAGTAATATTTTGAAAATATTATTTTATAAATACATTTAATTAATACATTTAATGTATACATTTTACTTAATGGTTGATTGATTCGATTCAAAACAAATGATCACTATGTGTTTTGTCAGTTTCCGGACTACGAGTCTGAACTTCCTGTTTCGGAGAAGTCCAACCCTCTGACACGCGACATCGACCGGGCCTCAGCCAATCATGTCGTTCGGCTGCTGGAAGCCTGCGATGCTGAGATATTTCAGGAAGAGACAGGGAGCCCTTATAAGGTAAGGTCAGAGGTCAATATTAATAAAACAACATACAACACATTAGTCTCTACACTGTTTTTTTTTTTTTTTTACAGATATCAAATGTTTTGTTATTATAAGTGAGTATTCCATGTATTTTTTCCATGGAAGGCTCCATAAACGCCAGCATGAAGCTGTACCATTATAAAGTGTTTGTAATATTAGTGAATATAGCTGAACATGTACAATACAAGGCGGTGTGTCAGTGGTTACAAGAACATAACATTTGGTACCAAATGATCTATTATAGAGCATGGCCCTAAAAAATGTATTTTATTTTCCCCTCAAAACAAATAGTCTCACCTTACACTATAGAAACTGTTAAATGTCAACCACAGCCTTGCTAAGAAACTGACTTATTTCACAATCATAACATCCTTTTCTGCTAATAATTGTTTATTTTATATTCATTCCTACCAGAAACTTTTCAGCAACAGCGTAATAAAAACCATGATGGCGGTCGCAGAGAAGGTGGCGGACATCCTCAAGGTATGTTGAGGTCGGAAATCTGTCTGTCTGTCTGTCTGTCTGTCTGTCTAGGATAGCCTGATGGTGAGACCATGTCATTGTAATTCCCCACAGGGGGAGACAGAGAGCCTGGTTGTTTTGAGCGGCTGTGGAACATCTGGTCGACTGGCTTTCCTCGTAGCGGTAAACTACTTTGTAATACTGCTAGTACTTTATACGATGTACTTTTATATTTTGGTATAGTATTTTATTTATACTATACCACGAATACCTACTCATTCACAGGGGTGGTGGTGGGGGGGCTTGAGTTAGAATGTCAGCGTAGAAATAGACTTTACTGATCATTTACTAGTAATTCAAATTATATATTATATATATATATATATATATATATAATATATATAATATATATATATATATATATATATATATATATATATATATATATATATATATATATATATATATTATATTAGCCTATATGCACGCAGTTTGGTTTGGAAAAAAATTTGTAGATCAAACTTTGTGTTGTGCAGTTCATGTGTGTATAGTGTTGAAATGTGTGTGTGTGTGTCTGTGTGTGTGTGTGTGTGTGTGTGTGTTACCTCGGTCAGACGCACTTCAACCGACTGTCGACGTCGGTGAGTCCGAGTCCTGTCTTCGCGTACTTAATTGCAGGGGAAGACAAGTGAGTCCGAGCTACGAGTAACTAACTGCATATGCATCAATAAAATCCAACTGAACTTTGTGAACAGTTGCGGTGTCAGTTTCACGTTAACACTGTGTGGGAGGTCAGACCATGCGTCTCTCCTGGCTTCTCTAAAACATCTGTTTCAAAGTGTTGTACCGCCGCTGATTACATTCATGGCAGCCGCGCGCACACTAAACGCTCTTTGGCAGAATTGCCACAACAAAGCAATTCTGACAAATTATATCGGTAACGGATGTTTTAGTGAAGCAGGAGAGACGTTATGACGGTAATCTCCCAGACCAGCATGGTCCTTTAACTATGCTAACCCACGGAAGTACCTTGGCCTAACTTTGAAAATGTGATTTCAGATTCATGTCATGAAAGAGCAGGTAGGGGTTAGACAGTACAGAGACAGGACATTAAGGAGCAGGTAGGGGTTAGACAGTACAGAGACAGGTCATTAAGGAGCCGGTAGGGGTTAGACAGTACAGAGACAGGACATTAAGGAGCAGGTAGGGGTTAGGCAGTACAGAGACAGGTCATTAAGGAGCAGGTAGGGGTTAGACAGTACAGAGACAGGACATTAAGGAGCAGGTAGGGGTTAGACAGTACAGAGACAGGTCATTAAGGAGCAGGTAGGGGTTAGACAGTACAGAGACAGGACATTAAGGAGCAGGTAGGGGTTAGACAGTACAGAGACAGGTCATTAAGGAGCAGGTAGGGGTTAGACAGTACAGAGACAGGTCATTAAGGAGCAGGTAGGGGTTAGACAGTACAGAGACAGGTCATTAAGGAGCAGGTAGGGGTTAGACAGTACAGAGACAGGTCATTAAGGAGCAGGTAGGGGTTAGACAGTACAGAGACAGGACATTAAGGAGCAGGTAGGGGTTAGACAGTACAGAGACAGGACATTAAGGAGCAGGTAGGGGTTAGACAGTACAGAGACAGGTCATTAAGGAGCAGGTAGGGGTTAGACAGTACAGAGACAGGTCATTAAGGAGCAGGTAGGGGTTAGACAGTACTGAGACAGGTCATTAAGGAGCAGGTAGGTTAGACAGTACAGAGACAGGTCATTAAGGAGCAGGTAGGGGTTAGACAGTACAGAGACAGGTCATTAAGGAGCAGGTAGGGGTTAGACAGTACAGAGACAGGTCATTAAGGAGCCGGTAGGGGTTAGACAGTACAGAGACAGGACATTAAGGAGCAGGTAGGGGTTAGGCAGTACAGAGACAGGTCATTAAGGAGCAGGTAGGGGTTAGACAGTACAGAGACAGGACATTAAGGAGCAGGTAGGGGTTAGACAGTACAGAGACAGGTCATTAAGGAGCAGGTAGGGGTTAGACAGTACAGAGACAGGACATTAAGGAGCAGGTAGGGGTTATACAGTACAGAGACAGGTCATTAAGGAGCAGGTAGGGGTTAGACAGTACAGAGACAGGTCATTAAGGAGCCGGTAGGGGTTAGACAGTACAGAGACAGGACATTAAGGAGCAGGTAGGGGTTAGGCAGTACAGAGACAGGTCATTAAGGAGCAGGTAGGGGTTAGACAGTACAGAGACAGGACATTAAGGAGCAGGTAGGGGTTAGACAGTACAGAGACAGGTCATTAAGGAGCAGGTAGGGGTTAGACAGTACAGAGACAGGTCATTAAGGAGCAGGTAGGGGTTAGACAGTACAGAGACAGGTCATTAAGGAGCAGGTAGGGGTTAGACAGTACAGAGACAGGACATTAAGGAGCAGGTAGGGGTTATACGGTACAGAGACAGGACATTAAGGAGCAGGTAGGGGTTAGACAGTACAGAGACAGGTCATTAAGGAGCAGGTAGGGGTTAGACAGTACAGAGACAGGTCATTAAGGAGCAGGTAGGGGTTAGACAGTACAGAGACAGGACATTAAGGAGCAGGTAGGGGTTAGACAGTACAGAGACAGGTCATTAAGGAGCAGGTAGGGGTTAGACAGTACAGAGACAGGTCATTAAGGAGCAGGTAGGGGTTAGACAGTACAGAGACAGGTCATTAAGGAGCAGGTAGGGGTTAGACAGTACAGAGACAGGACATTAAGGAGCAGGTAGGGGTTAGACAGTACAGAGACAGGACATTAAGGAGCAGGTAGGGGTTAGACAGTACAGAGACAGGTCATTAAGGAGCAGGTAGGGGTTAGACAGTACAGATACAGGTCATTAAGGAGCAGGTAGGGGTTAGGGGGCATCTTACGCTAGGATGCCTACAGGTTAGACTGTAGACATTAAGGGTTCAAACCCAGAACTTTTCATCTGGGAGTCAAACACCCGAACCACCGCTAGACTATATAGAGACTATCTATCCTGTATTGTGTGGCAGTTGAACTGGCAACCTTTGTCCCTGTGTTCCCTAGAGCCCTGCTTTCCTCCCGGGAAGCCCCAGAGGACAACGCCCAACTGGGCATGCTCAGTCTGGAGAAAGTAAGGGGGGGGGAGAGAGAGAGAGAGAGATTGACTGACTGATTGATTTTAAAATCTGAATATCAATACATGTATTATTAATGATTATCTCTAACACATCCTGCAGCTCTGCCAGGGGAAGGGGCGTGTCCTCTTCATTGGGATCTCCTGTGGCCTATCGGTGGGTAGACGTTCACTCACTTCTGTTTGAAAAAGGCACAGTGCAATATTTAGACTTTTCCACCGACACTACATATACAGCGGCTAGTGTGTGTGTGTGTGTGTGTGTGTGTGTGTGTGTGTACGACTAGGCTCCCTTCGTGGCAGGGCAGCTCCACCTCTGTCTCCAACATCCTGAGATCTACACCCCCGTCCTGCTGGGATTCAACCCTGGGTCTCAGGCCAGGTGTGTGTGTTATATTCCAATCAGAGGAACAATCAGAAGAATCAACAAATATTACTCATAAATAATATTTCTCTCATCCCCAAATCCCATTAATGTGTGTGTGTGTGTGTGTGTGTCCATGTCTGTGTTTGTGTGTGTGTGTGTGTGTGTGTGTGTGTGTGTGTGTGTGTGTGTGTGTGTGTGTGTGTGTGTGTGTGTGTGTGTGTGTGTGTGTGTGTGTGTGTGTAGGTATGAACCAATACCCGGCTGCACGTTCACCTTTCAGAGCGTAGTCCAACAACTGGAGGAGCTGGCTGTCAATCAAAGAGCTTTTCTCCTCAATCCAACGGTTGGGGTAAGCAAATAAACACAAACAACAACACAAAACAACAAATAAAAGATGAATTACTGTTCATCTACAAGTAATTTAGCAGACCTTTTCATCCGAAGCAAGGTACAGTGAATTCAGATACATGTCATTAACAAACTTCATTACACGGCTTTGTTGAATACTCGATTCTGATTGGTCAATTACGGCATTCTACCGTCTGTTATTTCTGAATAGCAGATCACTGCTATGAATAACAGACTGTGTGTGTGTGTGTGTGTGTGTGTGTGTGTGTGTGTGTGTGTGTGTGTGTGTGTGTGCTCAGCCCGAGGCCATCACTGGCTCCTCCAGGATGAAGGGAGGGAGTGCGACTAAGATCTTACTGGAGAGCGTGCTGTCCGCCGCGCATGCCGCT